>JAKCPB010000786.1:0-83361 GCA_021442155.1 Cymbidium sinense | reverse complement strand
TAAGTTTTGTTTTTTATTTATTTTTTAGGTTTTATTTTAGGTTTATTGTTTAGGTTTATTTAGTCTCTTTAATTTATTTTATTTTGGTTTATTTTATTTGGTTTTAAGGCATGGTTTAGGTTGGGGGTATTTAGCAGGTTGGGGTTTAGGGTTTGAGGGTTGTGGTTTAGGTCAGGGTTTTAGGTTTTTTACTGATTTAGGGTTTAGGGTTGAGGTTTAGGTTTAGTTTTTTGTTTAGGATTTTTTTTAGAGAAAATTTTATTGCCACAAAGAAAAGGCAAAGTCCTTAGGGGGCAAATCTCTAATGCTCAAAGAGCTACAAAAAGTCCTAAGGAGATAAGCCCCTAGCTAATACAATAGATAATGAAAGTAAGCTAATAAAAAAAGAAATACAGATCCACCAAAAAATAATCCTCAACAATCGAACAAACTTCCTCTCGCTTTTGAAACCACCCAAGAAGAAAGTCTCCCAACTGCATTAGAGATCTAACAAGCTTGTAAAAGGATGAGTACATAATGAAATAGTTAATTAAGCATAAAATATAAGAGAAAGAAGTAAAAGATGAAGAAAAGGCTCAAGAGTTATATAATCATCTTAAGGAATCACCATATGTAAGCATCCAAACTTCAAGTGAAGGGTTACAATTACATATAGTACTACCACCAAAGAAGGAGTGGGAAACATCAAGGCCATCATTGCGATACCTCTTGTAGCACCTTACCAATGATGATCATCGCACAAACTTGATAAAACATCAAACAACAAATATAACCACAAAACACCCAGAATATATATTAAACTCAAAGTAGATAAGGAGGTAACCTATGAGAAAGCAACCGTAGGGGAGCAACACCAAAGCCACCACCAAGAATTGCTAACACATTTACTAGAAGCAAACCTCACAATATGGGAAAAAGGACTAAACAGAGACCAAACAAAAGCAAAATGAGGACCATAGTTGATAAGGTCATTCATTAAACGAACATGCAAAGAACCAGAAACAATACTATCTAGAGGAACAAGTAAGACTAACATCAAGAATGTTATGAACCAAGGCAACCATCAAAATAGGAAAGGGAAGAGGTTCACCACACCCGTAAAATGAAATGAAAATCCCAAGAGGTAGAAACTAAGAGAAGAATGGGAAAGAATGGGTTCCAAACATAGACTCAAAAGATCAAGAAAATTATAACAAAGTAAATACTCTTTTGACCAAACCAAATAGAGCACCCAATCTAAGCAAAGAAAACAAGGTAGTCCACCCTACAAGCCACCAAGACCGCCAAGGATTCAAATCAACTTAGAACCATCGATGAAAGATAGAAAGAGTCATCCAGTCACAAACATTGAAAAATCCCAAGGGAAAGCCATACACAACCACCAATGCAAATCCAAGGACAAGAATCTAGTTTAAATAGATACAATAAAAAAAAAAAATAGAAAAAGATAAATAACCCAACAACTAGAGGCCGCAAACAAGAACCCCAACAGAAATCATCATAAGTCCAAAAAAACATCCAACCATAGTTTGCAACCTTCTTTCATAACATAAATTAAAAATAGAACCTTAGTATTACAGAAGGCACACCCAATATTTAGAAGATATAACAATCCAAAAGTATCCAACCTTACACTCATCTAACAACACTAAAGAAAGGATAGAAGAAAATAGTTCTCCAAGCTACAACCAAAATAAAGAGCCCTCATGTTCACACAACTCCTCTTAGTAGCAGAAGCAAAACCAAGAGAGAAAGGACAACCAAAAGCAACTGAAAACCATCCCGACAAGAAACAACAAGGTGATAGATCAGCCAACCACATCAAGAAGGTCATAAAAATAGCATAAGCAACACCAGAAAGAGAAAAGCCCACACCAGAAACACCAAGAAACAACCATAAAATCTGAGTAAACAAAAAAGGCTCAGAGATCCAACCAATAAAGAGAACCACACCAACTAGAAGACAAGCAAAACCCAACAGCCTCCACCGCTATAAAACACCTCTATAGGGAGAGAAAACAAACCAAAATAAATATAATAAAAAATCCAATAAATGGAAAGACAACCCCAACCCATCCAAAGAATGGGAAGAAACCAAACTAGAAAATAAAAGTAGGTTTATGAAGAAAAAATCAAGACCAAACCAACAAAAGAGAAAACCAAAATATTCAAAACAAGGGGAAAGCCAAAAAACCCCAGGAGGAAAAAAGGCTAAAAGCTTCTAACATAAGGCAAACCAATTTTATCAAGATTCATACAAGACCCCTTAAAAGGAAAGGGATGTCATCATTAGAAAACATTTGCAAAGAAGAAGACTTGGCCCCAAAAGAAAGTCCACAAGAGTTGGCTTCCTATAAATATGAGAAATTTGAAAATCTAGGTTAGCAAGAAGCCCTAGTATGATTAAGTAAATAATACACTTCAAGATACTATGAGCATAAGATATGAGTAAATCTAAAAGAAGGAGAGCATCAACTTCAAACAAGATCTTATGAAAACCTTGTTGTAAACAAATGGAAATGCCATGATGAAAGCCTTTGAGCTCAACAAATAACACATAACAAGGCTCTAAAGCAAAAAAGTAGAGATAACCTTGCCACTATGATCTCAAAATCCCACCACATAATAATAACCATTAGAAATAGCCATCGGTTAACCTTAATGTAGTGAAAATTAGGTTTAATCTAGTATATAATTTTGGTAGGAGAGACATTACCGGGGAAGGATAATCCAAAAATTCAAGGCCATAGACTTGTACCCTTTAAAACTAGAGTGAGTAAGAAGATTAGCTTTGAAAAGAGACAAAATTTTATATTTGGCTCTAGCAATAATATGATGATAATTCATAGAAATATTAAAATGCTTAACATCATTTCTATCCATCCAAATATACCAAAGAATAGTAATTAAAATAATTTTAACATGGGCCTTAGAAGTATGGGAGAAACATGCTTCAAGAAGTTGCATAATAGAAATGAACCATTAAAATGGAAAGTATTAAAAATATCATACCAATTCCACATTTTAGTAGAATAGGCTATTCATAAAAAACATGATCCACACTTTCAATGTGATAGAAACATTGACATTTAGAGATGGAAACCTTTTTTTTAGAAGAGTATCATCCAATATATAATGCTTAATGCCCAAGTTAAAACGAGAACGTAGAGACACCAATATTCTAGATTTTAGTAAAAATCAAGGACTCTTGATATTTAAATATGATGAAATGCCAAACATCCTTAAAACAAAATCTCCAAGAAGAATTATTGAAGAGAATTTGGGTTCATTAGGAAAGGATAAATTTTAAGGATTTTGTCAACGATCACATTTGGAAAAGGATATTCAATTGAGCCACATCCCACTTATTATGAGTAATTAACTAATTAATCTTAAGCATCACTGGAATGAGTATTGAGCAGAATCAATAAGCCCTACCCAATTGTCTTGCCAAAAGAAAGAGGAACTAGAATTGACACCCAAGAAATTAAGTTCTCAACATTCCATTTGATACTACAAAGTCTTCTCCACGAGAATCCCCAAATTTGAAAGCACAAATGAGGGATGTTTGCCTATTTAGCATGCATTTTTGACCAATAACTATGTTTATTTCTAATATTCCATCACATTTTATAGGAAAAATAGTTAATAGAATCCTCTAAAGTTTTGCAACCCAAACCACCTTCATTAATAGGACCAACAATATAACTAGCCAATGTAATCTTTTGATAGAAAAGTTAGATCCAAAAAAAATTTATTAAAGAGTCTATTGATCTTTTAATAATAGACGTAGGAACAATAGTAAACAATAGATAGAGGCAAGGTAGGGTACTTTTGATCGATAAGTCTAGCTCAAAGAAAAGTAAATGGAACTCCCAAGAGGAGGTTTTCTTATTTATTTTTTGAATAACTTCATCAAATAAAGAAGATCTTTTTGTTCCCTTATATAAGGGAGTCCCCAAATACTTGATAGGGAGAATTTGATGCGGAAAGCTTGTAATATTTTTTATAGCATTGATCTTAGATAAGGAAATAGAAGAGATAGTAATAAAACAACTTTTATCAAGATTAATATTCAAGCCACTCTCCTTACCAAAAATAGTTAAGAACTTAAACAATTTTTTAATATAAAGAGTAGAGGCATTGAAAAATATAATGAAATCTTCAACAAAATTAAGGTGAGAAATGGGAAACCCACCAATAGTTCTAGTACATGTTAGCATTCTACTAAACATCTAAATACATCTAGAAAGATATTCCACAACAATAATGAAAAGGGAGAGAGAGGGTCCCCTTGCCTTAGCCATGAAAGAAGAGAAGAAACCATGCACTTCACCATTGAGGAGCAAAGAAAACCAAGAATTCTCAATCCCATTCTTAATTAAAGCAATTAATTGGTTAGAGAATCCAAATAAAGCCAAAATTTTATATAGGAAAACCCAACCAATATTATCATAAGCTTTGGAAATGTGCTTAAAAAATAGGTTTCCATGAACATTGGCATTTAAGTCATGGATCATCTTGGTCTAAAAGAACATTATCAGAAATGGATCTCCCTTTAACAAAACCGGTTTGATTGGGGGAGATAATTTTAGAAAGCAAGATAGTCAAGCTTTTAGCAAAAATTTAAGAAAAAAGTTTATTAAAAGAAAGAGTAAAGGCTAATTGGCCTAAAATCACAAACTTCGTGATTGTCTTTTTTTAGAATTAAAATAATGGAGGTGCTAGCAAAATATTTAGAAGGGTACTACCCTTAATGAAATCAAGGACTTTAGCTAAGTCCTCTTTAATAATAATCCAACATTTTTGGAAAAAAAGGGTAGTATAATAAATACTTGGAGTCTTTATTCATACTCTACAAAGTATCGCAATTTCACTAAGGTAAGGAAGAAAGCATAATGTTATCATCATGAAATAAGATTAGAATAACTTGTGTCAAGAATATCATCATAAGCAAATATTTTATTTAGAATCTCTTTATAAAAGAAATAGTAGAATCATAAGCTCCTTTTATCAAAAAACTCTCATTAATTTTCATTTTGTGAATGTGATTTATAGCCTTTTTCTTTTAACAATAATGAAAATATTTAGTATTATGATCACCATCAAAGATCCATTTCATAAGCTTTTGACAATAGGTCTCCATGTCTTGAAAACATGTTAACCTATCTTTAGCTAGCCAAAAATGAATTTTAGAAGGATCATTAACAACAACGCTTCCAAAACTATAACCTCATTCTCCATATCTTTGATATTAACAAAAGGTTCTTGAAATAATGTTAATTCCACCAAGTAAGGCATTGTTTAAGCCTTTTAATTTGAACCACAATCTCCTCATCCCAAAATAGAATCATCATGAAGAGGTTCACCCAAAGAAGTAACAACATCCAAAAATTTATCATCCATGAGCCACATATTTTGGAAGGAAAAGAGGGAGGAGGATTTACTAAAAAATAATTAAGTGATAAGCAAGGGAGAATGGTCCAAAGGGTTCTCATGCTCACAGAGAATATTAATCCATAAATGAAAAAAGAACTCAATCTAGCTTTTGCCAAAGTCTATAATTATTTAAATTGAGATACTTCCAATATGAATAAGATGACAATCAAGGATCATGTTATTAAAATCTTCCATAAAAAAATAAGTTCGTGAGCATTACCACCAACCCATTTAGAGAAGAAGAGATAGTATTAAAGTCCCCACCCACAAACCAAAGAGCATCAAGAAGAAGAAAAACTAATAAGATCCTTCCAAAGAAGTGCCTACCATTTCTTTACAAGAAGCATAAACAAAATGAGCCAAAACAACACCAATTATCATAAGTAATCTTAACATTCACAACATGGGATAAATCATCCAAAACCTATAACATAGGACTATTCCAAAAAATCCAAATTTTATTGCTCGAGTTAGCAAAAAAATTAGAAAAACCAATCATTCTCGCAACAAAAGAAAAGTTATAAGGAAGAATAAAAGGTTCCAAAATAGCCAAAAAGGAAATGTTATGAGAATGAACTAAATTTCTAATTCTATTTCTAACATAGAGGGTACAAATTCATCTCACATTCCAAATTAAAAAAGAAACCATTTATTTTTGCGTAAAGAGCTAGATCTAAACCGCAAAGTTAGAAATTTAGTTTTAGAGTTTATTTTTCTTTCTAAAACCATTTGTAATTTATTAGTCATATCCACAACATCACCTTCCGAGATTGTTCGTGGGTATGTTTGGAATAAGGTTGCACATTTAAACCATCATTGCACTTCACCTTCTTCCAAATCATTATTATGTTGAAGTATCGATTAGAAATCTTCAAAAATTAGATGAAGAAGTAGAGAAGGATTAGAACCATTTAAAGCAGTGTGCCCAATTAGATAGAAACTATATCCTTAGTTTGCTCACCATTCAAGCCTCTCATCAAGGATCACATTTTCTTCAATTAAAGGTGGCAAAGAAGCGAATGGAATCATTTGAGATAAAATCATCATCCATAAGTTTCAAAACATATTTATCCATTATTACCAATATCAATGGGATTCAAATATAGGCCCATTACAAAATAATGCATCCTTACCATGACTGACATCCAAAAGCTGATCAGGCTTAAGAACCGCAGCATTGTCCAAAGGAGCAGTGGGAGGATCAAGGCAATGACCCTCGGCTTCAGGTAAAGAGTTATCCATTGGAACAACTTTCTGTGGTTTAACCAAGGGCCTTAAGATTGGGATCCAAGTTATTATGAATGGGTTTGGGTTTCTTAAGGTGAGGGTGAACCACAAAGCAATTTGAAACTCCATGACCATGAATTTTGCAATGGGAACAAAAAATAGGAAAATTCTCAAAATCCACTTTTGCAAATATCCATATTTCTCGATCTAGCCAAATTTCCTTTGGAAATTTTTTAGTTATATCAACTTGACTAGAATTCAACCAACATGGGGTATTAGAAGCACCATATCAACTTGAGGTGACAACAACAAAGACACCCAAGAAAAGAAACTCATGATTAATGAAATGGACAAATTGGGAAGAGAGATCCAAACCGTAACAATAAGATATTCCTCCTTAATATTAAAATGGGGCCTCCATTTTAACAATCGACACAATTGAAAACAAAATACAAAGCATCGAGAGAAAACTGAGAATAATCAGTCATTTGAAAGAATCAAGACATGAAGGGAATCAATCTATTTGACAAAAAAGATACTAGAGAGTTTCAAGCTATGGAAAAATGATATAATATTCTCCAAAGTAGGATGACACAAAGCAAATTTATGCTAAACCTAAAAAATTTGCTTTGCATCATCCCAAAAAATAAAACCTAAACACTTGATGTTTGGATGCTTACATATGGTCCCTAGACGATTATAATGAGCTGAGCCTTTTCTTTATCTTATTTTTATCTTTTACTCTTTATGCTTGATTAAGTATTTCATTTTGTACTCATCCCTTTAATCAGTGATCCAGTACAAGTTGAGACTGTGAATGGTTTCAAAAGAAGGAAGTTTGTTTCTAATTTCATATTTTTTTTGGATCTCTTTCTTTTTCTTAGCGCTTTCCTTAACTATTATATTAGGCTTATCGGACTCTTTGCTCTTTGAGCAGCTAGATTTACCCCTCTAAGGACTTGTACCTTTTGCAATAAAATTTCTTTTAAAAAAACCTAAAATTAACCTAAATCTACAACCTAAACCCTAAACCTAAAAAAAAGTCCTAAACCCAATAAACTAACCCTAAACCTAAACCCTAAACCTATAACCCTAAATCTTAAACCTAATCCCTAAACCCTAAAAACTAAACCTAAATGTTAAACCCTAAACCCTAAACCTAAAACCTAAACCTAAAACCCTAAACCTAAACCTAACCCCTAAACCTTAAACCCTAAGCCTAAAATTAAACCCTAAACCCTAAACACTAAACCCTAAACCCTAAACCCTAAATCTAAAAAAACCTAAAAAACCTAATTTAAACCTAAATAAAACCTAAAATAAAATAAATAAAACCTAAATCTAAATAATATAAAATAAATAAAATAAAATAAAACTAAAACCTAAACCTAAACCTAAAATAAAATAAAAAAATAAATAAAATAAAATAAAAAAGACTAAAATAAAATAAACAAAAACCTAAACAAACTAAAAAATAAAATAAACCTAAGAATAAAAAACCTTAATAAAATAAAAACTAAACTTAAAATAAAATTAAATAAACCTAAAATAAAATAAAATAAAAAACCTAAAAATAAAACTAAAATAAATAAAATAAACCTAAACCCTAAACTAAAAAAAAAAACTAAACTAAAATAAAATAAAATAAATAAAATAAAATAATCTAAACCTAAACAATAAACTAAACTAAAATAATAAAACCTAAGAAACTAAAATAAATAAACCTAAACCTAAACTAACTAAAGAAAATAAAATAAAAAATAAACCTAAACCTAAACTAAAAAAATAAAACCAAAATAAACTAAAACCTAAACATAAAAATAAATAAAATAAACCAACCTAAAAAATAAAAAATAAAACCTAAACTAAAAATAAAATAAAATAAAAAATAAAACTAAAATAAATAAAATAAACTAAATATACTAAAAACCTAAAATATAAAAATTTAAAAAAAAAAAACCTAAATTAAACCCAAAACTCTAAACCTAAACCTAAACCCTAAATATAAAACCCTAAACCCTAAACCTAAACCCAAACCTAAAAAAATAAACTAAACCCTAAACCCTAAACCTAAACCTAAAAAAAAAACCCTAAACCTAAACCTAAATAAAAAATAAATAAGAAAAACCTAAACTAAAAAACCCTAAACCTAAACCTAAACCTAAACCCCAAATAAACTAAAACAACCTAAACCTAAAACTAAAGATAAAAAAAACCTAAAAAAATAAAAATAAATAAAATAAAATAAAATAAAATAAATACCTAAACTAAAACTTAAAATAAAATAAAATAAAATAAATAAAAATAAACTAAAATAAATTAAAACCTAAACTAAACTAAATAATAAAATAAACCTAAGAATAAAAATCTAAACAAAATAAAAAATAAACATAAAATAAAAATAAAAAAACCTAAAATAAAATAAATAAACTAAATAAAAACCTAAATAAAAAATAAACCTAAAATAAAACCTAGAAAAATAAAAAATAAAACCTAAACCCTAAACTAAAAAACTAAACCTAAAAAAAATAAAATAAACAAAATAAAATAAAAAACCCTAAACTAAAATAATAAAAAATAAACCTAAACCTAAACTAAATAAATAAAATAAACTAAAAAATATACCTAAACCTAAACAAAAAATAATACCTAAAAAAAATAAACCTAAAATAAAAAACTAACCTAAAACCTAAAAAAAAGTAAAATAAAAAAATTAACCTAAACCTAATAAAAAATAAAATATAAACCTAAAAAATAAAATAAAATAAACTAAAAATAAAATAAATAAACCTAAACCTATAAACCTAAACTATAAAATAAACCAAAAAATAAAAAACCTAAACTAAAAAAAAAAAAAATAAAAATAAAAATAAATAAAATAAATAAAATTAAAAAAATAAATAAATATAAAAATAAATAAACTAAAATAAATAAAATTAAACTAAATAAATAAACCTAAACCTACCTAAATTTTAAAAAAAAAACTAAAAAACAAATAAATAAACCCAAAAAACCTAACCTAAAAAACCTAAATAACTAAATAAAACTAAACCCTAAAAAACCTAAACCCTAAACCCTAAACCCTAAACCTAACCTAAACCTAAACCCTAAACTAAAACCTAAACTAAATAAATAAATAAATTAAAATAAACCTAAACCTAAACTAACCTAAGAACATATACCATAAGATTAAAAATTAAAAATAATCTATACCTAAACTAAAATAGGACCAAAATAAGTAAAATAAAATCATTTTATCTATGTCATCACTTATGTCAAAAACGTACTTAAAATCAAAAGAACAAATGTTTATCTAAATATCTATTAAAAAATTAAAACCTAAACCCTAAATTAAAACTAATCTAAAATAAACCTAAAATAAACCCAAACCCAAAAATTAAAAAAAAACTCTAAACCCAAATATTAAACCTAAACCCTAAACCCTAAACCTAAATAAACCCTAAAAATAAAAAACCTAAATAAACCCTAAATATAAACCTAAACTATAAACCTAAAATAAAATAATATAAAGTTAAAATAAAATAAATAAAAACACTAACTAATAAAACTAATAAACCATAAAATAAACCTAAACCTAAACCTAAACCCTAAACTAAAATAAAACCCCAAAAAAAAAAAAAAACCTAAACCCTAAACTAAACCCTAAAATAAAACCTAAACCTAAATAACCCTAAACCTAAACCTAAACCTAAACTAAACCCTAAACCCTAAAACCCAAATTTAAAATAAAAAACCCTAAATAAAACCTAAACCTAAAACCTAAAAAATAAACTAAAATAAAATAAAAAATAAAACTAAGTAAAAATAAACCTAAACTTAAAAAAATAAATTAAAATATAAAACTAAACTAAAATAAATAACCTAAAAATAATTAAATAAACTAAATAAAATAACCCTAATTAAAATATAAATAAATAACTAAAAAATAAATTAATAAACTAAAATAAACTAATTTAATTTAAAATAAAAAATATAAAACCTAAAAAACCCTAAATCTTAAATCAAAACCTAAAAACTAAACTAACCCAAAAAACCCTAAATAAATAATCTAAAACCCTAAACCCTAAAATAAACTAATTAAACCCTAAACCTAAAAAACCTAAAAACTAAAACCCTAAACCAAAATCATAAAATAAATAAACCCTAAACCTAAAAAACCTTAACCCTAAACCTAACCCTAAAATAATAAACCTAAAAAACCTAAAACTTAAACCCTAAAACCCAAAAAAAAAAACCCTAAACTAAACCTAAAACTAAACACTAAACCCTAAAACCTAAAAATAAAACCTAAAAAAGTAAATAAAACCTAAAAAATAAAATAAATCAAACCTAAAACATAAATAAAATAAAATAAAATAAAATAAACTAAACCTAAAATAAATAAAATAAAATAAAAAATAATAAATAAACAAACTAACTAAAAAATAAATAAAATAAAATAAAAAAAACCTAAATAAAATAAAACTAAACTAAAATAAAATAAAATAAACTTAAAATAAAATAAAATAAAACTAATTAAAACCTAAACCTAAAATTAAACCTAAAAAAATAAACTAAAATAAATAAAAATAAAACTAAACCTAACAAAAAATAAAAAAAATAAACCAAAAAAAAAAAAAAAAATAAACTAAACCTAAACTAAAATAAATTAAACTAAATAAATAAAACCTAACCTAAACTAAAATAAAAACCAAAATAAACTAAAATAATAAATAAACTAAAGTAAACCTAAACCTAAACTTAAAAAAATAAAACCAAAAAATAAACCTAAAATAAAACCTAAAACTTAAACCCCTAAACCTAAACCCTAAAATGTTAAAAAAACAACCTAAAATAAAAAATCATAAACCTAAACCTAAACTAAGATAAACTAATAAAATAAATTAAACCTAAACCTAAACCTAAAGTAAACTAAACCTAAAAAACCTAAAATTAAATAAAATAAGATTAATTAAAATAAACCTAAACCTAAAAAAAAAATAATAATAAAATAAACATAAATAAAATCTAAAACTAATCCTAAAAAAAAAAACTAAACCTAAACCAAAAAAAAAAAAATAAACCTAAACCTAAAAATAAAGTTAAAATAAAACTAAACTAAAAATAAACCTAAACCTAAACCTATAAAAAAATTAATTAAATAAATAAACATAAAATAAATGAACTAAACTAAATAAAATAAAAAATAAACTTAAATAAAATAAAATTAAAATAAAAAATAAATAAAAATAAACTAAAACTTAAACCCAAGTTTACTTAATTTAAAATTAAAACTAAAAAAACCTAAAACTAAACCCTAAAATAAAGCATAAACACTAAACAACTAATAAACCAAAAAAATAACTAAAAATAAACCTAAAAATAAAAAAATAAAACTAAAATAAAAAAACTAAACTAAATAAAAATAAAAAAAAAATAAAAAATAAACCTACTAAAATAAATAAAAAACTAAAACCTAAACCAAAAAATAAAATAAACCTAAACCTAAACCTAAAATAAATAAATAAAATAAAATAAACTAAAAAATAAATAAACTAAATAAAAAAATAAACTAAAATAAACCTAAAAATAAAAACCAAAACCTAAACCTAAAAAAATAAAAAAATAAAACCTAAACCTAAACCTAAAATAAAAAAATAAACCTAAAAAATAAAATAAAAAATAAAACTAACAAAAATAACCTAAACCTAAACCTAAACCTAAAATAAAAAAAATAAAAAACCTAAACTAAAATAATAAACTAAAATAAATAAAAAAATAAACTAAATAAAAAATAAACCTAAATAAAAATAAAATAAATAACCTAAAATAATAAAATAAATTAAATAAATTAAACTAAATTTTAAAATAAAATAATAATCCTAAAAATAAAATAAACCTTAAATAAAAAAAATAAACCTAAAAAAAAAACTAAACTAAACCTAAAATAAAAAATAAACCAAAATAAACCCAAAATCCTAAATAAACCTAAATAAAAAACCTAAAAAAATAAACTAAACCTAAAATAAAATAAAAAATAAATTAAACTAAATAATAAAAACTAAAAAAAAAAACTAAACTAAAAAAAAATAAATAAAAATAATAAAAATATAAAAAAAATAAAATAATATAAAAAATAATAATATAAAAAAAAAAAAAATAAATAAAAAACTAAAAAAACTAAAAAACTAAACATAAAATAAATAAAAAATAAAAAAAAAAACTAAATAAAAAAACCAAAACCAAAAAACTAAAACCTAAACCTATAAAATAAACTAAATAAAATAAATAAAAATAAACCCTAAACCTAAAATAAAATAAAAAAACTAAAAAATAAAAAAAAACCTAAAAAACCTAAAAAACAAATAACCTAAACCTAAATCTAAAATGCTAAAATAAACCCAAACTAAAGAAACTAAAATAAAATAAATAAAAATAAACTAAATAAAAAATAAATAAATAAATAAAATAAACCTAAATAAATAAACCTAAACTAAAAAAAATAAAATAAAAAATAAAACTAAACTAAATAAAATAAATAAAAAACTTAAACTAAATTAAAAAATAAAATAAATAAATTAAAAACTAAACCTAAAATAAAATAAAAAAAAATAAAAACTAAATAAAACCTAAACCTAAAATAAAACCTAAAAAATAAAACCTAAAAAATAAATAAAAATAAACCCAATAAACTAAAAAAACTAAACCTAAAATAAAAATAAAATAAACCTTAACCTAAACTAAAATAAACTAAGCTAAAAAAATAAAACCTAAATAAACCTAAATAAACCCTAAATAAAAAAAAATAAACCTAAAAATAAAAAACCTAAAAAATAAATAAATAAATAAACCTAAATAAAACAAAATAAAAAAAAAATAAACTAAAAATAAACCTAAACCTAAAAAAATAAAAAAACAAATAAAATAAACTAAAATTAAAATAAATAAAAACTAAAAACTAAAAATAAAATAAACCTAATAAAACTAAATTAAAATAAAAAACTAAATGTAAAATAAAAAAATAAACCTAAAATAAAATAAAATAAAAATAAAAAACTAAACTAAAAAAAAATAAACCTAAAAAATAAATAAAAATAAAACTAAACCTAAACAAAAAATAAAACTAAACCTAAAAAATAAAATAAAATAAAAAAAAAAAATAAACTAAACCTAAACTATAAACAAAATAAAATAAATAAAATTAAACCTAATAAAATAAATAAACCTAAACCTAAACATAAAAAATAAATAAAAAAATAAACTAAAATAAATAAACCTAAACTAAAATAAAACCTAAAAAATAACCTAAAATAAAAACCTAAACCTAAAAAAAAAAAAAATAACCTAAACCTAAAAATAAAACTAAATAAACTAAAAAAATAAATAAAATAAACTCCTAAAAAATACACCTAAACCTAAACCTAAAAAATAAACTAAATAAAAAAAAATAAACTAAAATAAATAAACCTAAAATAAATAAAATAAAATTAAAAAAAAATAAAAAAATAAACCTAACTAAATAAAAAATAAAATAAAACTAAAATATTTAAAAAATAAACTAAATAAATCAAAAAACCTACTAATTAAAAAAAAAAAACCTAAAAAAATAAAATAAAAAATAAAAAATAAAACTAAAAATAATAAATTAATAAATAAATAAATAAATCATATAAACAAAAATAATTGATATTAAAATAAAAAAACTAAACTAAAAAAATTAATATTAATTTTATAATACAAGATAAATAAAAAAAAAATAAATAAAAAATAAAAAAAATATAAAAAACATTAAAAAACCAAAACCCCTAAACCTATAAAATCCATAAATCAAAAAAATAAAAAAATAACCCTACCTAAACCTAAAAAAACCTCCTAAAACAAATACAACCCCAATATAAATTTTAAAAATAAAACAAAATCAAAATAATAAATTTTATAAAATAAATCTAAAATATAAATAATATAATAAAAAAATGATCTATATTAAATGATCACTAAAATAAAATAAATAAAATATCACTTAATAAAATATAAAAAAACAAATAAAAAAAAAAAATTTTAATACTATAAAGAATCTAAACATTATTAAATCTCATTTATATCAAATACTAAGATCATTTTTTATACATAAATAAGTATTTTATCTACTCTACCTTTAAATAAAAAATCTAATCATCTATATCCTAATCTATATCTATTACTTTAAATAAACCATAAAAAATCTTAACCAAGTATCTATAAAATTTTCTTACTTACCAATAAAACATAACCTAATCTATCTTTGTAAAAAAACTTAGTAAAATTCAATAAGTCATCACTTAAATCTTAAAAATTAAAAACCTATAATAGATATTCTATAAATAAAACTAAATAAATATCTAAAATTTTAAAATAATAAAAAATAATCTTAAAAAAAACTAATAATGAAAATAATAAAATAAATAAAAATAAAAAAATAAAATAACTCTAAACTAAATAAATAATATAAAAATAAAAAAAAATAAAAAAATAAATCTTAAACCTAAAAAAAAATAATAACCAAATAAAAAAATAACTAAATAAATCCTTAATAAAAATAAAAATATTTTAAACCTAAAAAATAATAAATTTAAATAAATTAAACTAATAAAAATAAATTATAATAAAAAATAAACTATAAATTTCTAAACTAATAAATATCATATGTAAATATATCTTCTAAAATAAAATAAAAAAAAAATAAATAAAAAACTAAAAATAAAAATAAAAGAAACTAATAAAAAAAAAACTAACCTAAAAATCTATCACTAAAATAAAATAAAAAATAAACCAATAAAATAAATAAAAATAAAAAAACTATTAAAATAAACTAAATAAACCTATAAAAATAAATAAACTAAAAATAAAAAATAAAACAAATCTAAAAAATAATAGTATTAAAAAAAATTTAAAAATATATAAAAATAAAAAAAATAAACCTAAAATAAATATGTATTATTTAACAAAAATAAACCTTTTATTAATCTATGTATAAATAAGAAAATATAAAACTAAACTAAAAATATATCTTTCAATTCTAATACATCTAAATAAGTTTTAAAATAAACCTAACCTAAATAAAAAACTATCTTATAAAAAGTATAAATCTAAAATCTAACAAAATAATACTATAAATAAACTAATCTCTAACAAAAATAAATATAACCATCTAAAAATATAATTTTATCCTAAACCTATCTTAAAAAAAATAAAATATAAAATTTTAAATATAATCTTTATAATCAAAGTAATATAAAATAATAAAAAATAAATAATAATATATCCAAATAAATAAATAAAAATATAAGTAAACAAAAATAATATTCTTAAATAAAAACTATAAAATAATACTTTTTAAAAATTTTCTATATTAAAATGTATAAACTTAATAAATACTAAAATCTATATAACCCTAAAATAAAACCCTATAAAATATTAACATAGAATTATAACATTGATATCTAAGACAATATAAATTTTAAAGTATAATTCATTGATTTTAATTTTATAAATTATTAAATTTTATCTATAATACAATAATTTCTAGCAAATAAATACAATTAAAAAATAAATAAACGTTTCTAAATTTAAACTAACACATAAAAAATTTTCTATGAAATAAATCATAATATTAATATAAGAGTACCATATAAATAACCTAATATTTCATATAATACAACCCACAATATAATTGCATTTAAAATGATAAGAAAATAAAATATATAAATTTATAGAAAAATAAATGATAAAATCTCTCACAATTTAAAGTATCTCACTACATAAATGATCACTTTATTTAACTTGGCAAGATAAAATGCTCACTTAATATTGATAAGAAATAATAAAATAAATATCTTAAAGTGATCTTACTAAGATGTTTATGTTATTACAATTTGTAGACTAATATAAAATGATTTCAAAATAAATTCACAATTCTTTTGCACAATAAAATAAATTTCAAGGAATAATTTATTTTATTTTTCCAAAAGATGCTTTCAATTAATGCAAATGATCACAAAATACTTAAATAAAATTAGTATATGATAGATCTAAGTAAAGTAAGCTTTTAATTAAAAAGAGAGATCTAGAAATATGAAAATAATTTCAGAATTTAAAATGCTTAAAATATACTTCTAAAATAGATCTAAGAATAAATGATCTTAAATAAGACTAATGAAGAAATATTTCAAGAAACCAAAAGAAATTTGTAGAAGATAAAATTTCAACAAGTTGAAAAAAAATAAAACTATCACAAGAGTTTTTCACAAAAATGATTGAAGAAACTTTGAGGTGAAAAACTAATTTGATGTCAAAGACTAATCCACCAAAATATAAATTTAAAGAAATAATGAAAAATAGTATGAACAACTAAAAAAAATTAAGATCAAGAAAAATAAACTCAAGTAATTTGAGAAAGCTCACTTAGTTGAATATGTTGAAGCTAAAACCAAGGATTTGATCTTGCAATATTTGGAGAATAAAAATCTAGAAATTTTCTCTACCTAGGGATTTTGAATTTGAATGAGGAATGCTTTCATGAAGAGAATGAGGCTATTTATAAGCAAAATCATTTTGAATTATTTCAAAAAATATATTATTCTAACATCATTTTATCATATAATAATTAATATTTAATAAAAATATAATTTATATTAAATAAATAAAACCTAAAACCAAACTAATAAAAAAGCATGTAGCATATTCATTATTAAAATCATCTAATGTTTGAAAAGTCATAATAAATTCAATTTTAGTCAAACCTCATGTAACCTATCCAATTAAAGGAAAAAAATAAAGGAATCCTAAAATATATAAATTCCTTGATTATAAAATGACTTTGGCTAAAATACTAAATTCAACATATTTTTGTTAATTTTGAAATATGACATTTAAATATTATGATATAATTTATATATAATCATACATATGTTAGTTATCATATAACTAAAATTAAATTAAAATATTTAATTATATTAAGTATATAAACTAATTACACTTAATAATCATAATTTATTATCAATTTTGATAATTCAAATGCTATGTATGAAACATATAATTGAATGTTAATTTGATAGATTTATATAAATTAACCTAATTATCATTATTTCAAATAAATAAAAATAATAAGTTAAAGCAATAAATTGATTCATGCCAATGAACTCATATGAATTTCTAAGATAGTTATAAATGCATATAACCTAAATATTGTATCTTTAGCTTCACATTATCCATTTTGATCTTTCATTCTTCTTCTAAACTTCCTCAAACATATTATGAGATGTATTGATATGTAATTAGCAAATTAATATATGTGAAACATATAAAACATACATTAGAACATCAAGCATTCTTTGTTATCATCAAAATTGATTGGATTGAACATGAGGCTCTAAGCCAACATAAACCCCAAACCCTAAACCTAAAGTTACTAAATAAATTAAAAAATAAACCTAAACCCTAAAACCTAATAAAGCTAAATGAAAACCTAAACCCAAAAATGGGCAAAACCTTCATGGTAAGAAAATCACCATCAACCGTGCTCCTCCTAGATCTCTAAACAGGTGGCATCAGTAAATCTAAAACTGTGGATATGGAGGTGGTGACTAAGAGTGGTGGTTAAAAGGCCACGAGGTTAACTGTGGTGGTGGAAGAGATTGGGAATAATGGTGGATCCCTAACTCTGGTCTAAAAACTAGAAACTCTATACGATCTACTGCTTATGGAATTGTGCCTTTATAGAGATGGTTCTAGTTATCTGGTTTTCTTATTAACTCTAACTCATTTTTTTATCTATGTCAATTCTAGAGAACAGGTGTTACTGGTTGATGAAATAAAAGAATAAATGTTGAATCTAATAACTATTAAAATAACCAAAAAACCCAAAACTAACCCTAAACCCTAAACCCTAAAAAGCTAAAAACCTAAACCTCAACTAAATAAAACCTAAAAATAAAAAATATAAAAAACCTAAACCAAAATAAATAAAAATAAAATAAAATAAAAACATAAACTTAAACCTAAACCTAAACTTAAACCTAAACTTAAAAAGAAAATAAAATAAAATAAAAACTTAACTAAAAGAAAATAAATAAAACCTAAACTAAACTAAAAATAAAAAACCTAAATAAAAAAAATAAACCTAAAATAAAAAATAAATAAAAAATAAAATAAAATAAAACTAAATAAAACTTAAATCTAGATAATAAACCTAAAATAAACCTAAAAATAAATAAAAATAAAATCTAAATAAACTAAAATAAAACCTAAACCAAAATAATAAAATAAATAAACCTAAACCTAAACTAAAATAAGCAAAACAAAATAAATAAACCTAAACCTAAACCTAAAATAAACTAAACCTAAACCTAAACCTAAACTAAATAAAATAAATTAAAATAAAAAATAAACCTAAACCTAAACTAAAAAAATAAAATAAAATAAAAAAATAAAACCTAAAACCTAAACCTAAAAAAAAATAAAATAAAATAAACTAATAAAAAAATAAAAAAATAAACCTAAATAAAAAAAATAAAAAATAAAAATAAAACTAAACTAAAAAATAAACCTAAACCAAAATAAAAAAAATAAAATAAATAAAAAAAAATAAACTAAAATAAATAAACCTAAAATAAATAAACTAAATTAAATAAACTAAAAAATAAAATAAAATAAAAAATAAAATAAATTAAAATAATAAATAAAACTAAATAAACCTAAACCTACTAACTAAAAATAAAATATAAAATAAAATAAAAAATAAATAATAAACCCTAAATAAAATAATAATAAACTAAAATCTAAACTAAAATAAACCCTAAACTAAACCCTAAAATAAAAAAAAAAATAAACCCTAAACTAAACCTAATAAATAAACCTAAACCCTAAAAACCTAAACCTAAATAAATAAACCCTAAATAAATAAATAACCCTAAAAAATAAAATAAATAAAACCTAAACCTAAACCTAAATAATAAATAAAATAATAAATAAATAAAATAAAAATAAATAAATAAATAACTAATAAATAAAATAAAAAACTAAATAAACCTAAAATAAAATAAAACCTAAATATAAATAAATAAAAAAAATAAAAATAAAACCTAAACTAAAGTAAATAAAACTAAAAATAAAAAAATAATAAAAATAAACTAAATAAAAATAAACTCTAAAATAACTAAATAAAATAAACCTAAACTAAAAAAATTAAATAAAATAAACTAAAACCCTAAATAAACTAAATAAAAAATAAACCCTAATAAACACTAACCCAAACCATAAACCTAACCCTAAACACTAAACCCTAAATACTAAATAAAAAGTAAACCCTAAAAATAAACTAAACCCTAAATAAAAAAAACCTAAATAAACCCTAAATTAACCCTAACCCTAACCCAAACCAAACCTAAACCTAAACCTAAACCCTAAACCTAAACCTAAACCTAAACTAACTAAAATAAATAAATAAAAACTAAATAAATAAACCTAATTAAATAAACAAAAAAAATAAAATAAAAAATAAAATAAAATAAATAAATAAAAATAAAAATAAATATAAACCTAAACCTAAACTAAAATAAATAAAAATAAACTAAACTAAACTAAATAAATAAAAAAAAAAAATAAACCTAAAATAAAATAAATAAATAAAATATAAAATAAAAAAAACTAAAACATAAATAATAAAATAAAAAATAAATAAATAAAAAAAATAAAAATAAAAATAAAAATAAAAAAATAAATAAATAAACTTAAACCTAAAAATAAATAAAAAAAATAAATAAAATAAAAAAACTAAATAAATAAATAAACAAATAAAAAAATAAAAAAAAAAAAAAAAAACCTAAACTAAACCAAATAAAAAATAAACCATAAAATAAAAATAAAATAAATAAATAAAAAATAAACTAAATAAGCCTAAACCTAAACTAAACCTAAAATAATAATAAATAAATAAACTAAACTAAAAAATAAATAATAAACCTAAAAAATAAAATAAATAAAATAAAATAAAAAATAAATTAAACATAAAATAAATAAATAAAAAATAAATAAAAAAATAAATTAAATTAAAAAAATAAATAAACTAAAAAAATAAATAAATAAATAAACCTAAATAAATAAATAAAATAAAATAAAATAAATAAAATAAAATAAATAAATAAATAAATAAAAAAATAAAACTAAAATAAAAAAATAAAATAAATAAAATAAAAAAATAATAAAAAAAAATAAACTAAAATAAATAAATTAAATAAACTAAAATAAATAAAAAAATAAACAAAACCAAAAATAAATAAACTAAATAAACCTAAATAAAAATAAAATAAAAAAAATAAATAAAAAAAAAAAAAAAAAAATAAACTAAAATAAATAAAAATAAATAACTAAAAAATAAACAAAATTAAAAAAATAAAATAAAACCTAAACTAAACTAAAAAACTAAACTAAATAAAATAAACTAAACCTAACCTAAAAAAATAATAATATAAAAAAAAAAACCAAAAAAGTAAAATAATAAAACTAAATAAAAAACTAATCTTTATAAATAACTAAAATAAATAAATAAAATTAACTAAAGTTAACTAAATAAACTAAATTAAACTAAATTGAACTAAAATAAAATAAATAAAATAATTTAAAAACCTAAAATAAATAAATTAAATAAAACTAAACCTAAAATAAACTAAACTAAATAATCTAAAAAATAAATAAACATTAACCCAAAAAAATAAAAATAAAACTAAACTAAATAAGAACCTAAACTAAATAATATTAAATAAACTAAATAAAATAATAAAATAAATAAAATATGTTAAATAAATATAAAAATAAATAAATAAACTTAAGCTAAATAAACTATACAAAAATAAATAAACTAAATAAATAAAAGAAATAAACAAACAAAATAAAATATATAAATAAATAAACCGAAGATAAATAAAATGAAAAACATAAACATAAATAAATAAATTAAAATAAACTAAACTAAAAATAAACTAAACTGAAAATAAATGAACCTAAACCTAAAAGAAACTAAATAAACCTAAATAAATAATAAATAAAAATAAACCTAAATAAATAAACTAAATAAACTAAACTAAAAATAAACTAAAAGTAAAAATAAAATAAATAAACTAAAATAAAACCTAAACTTAATAAAATAAATAAATAAATAAATAAACCTAAACCTAAATATACAATAAACTAAAATAAATTAAACCTAAACCTAAACAAAAAATAAACTAAATAAATAAATAAACTAAAATATATAAATAAACTATAATAACTAAAATAAAATAAAATAAAAATAAATAAACCTAAATACTATTAACATAAACCTAAATAAAATAAACCTAAAATAAACTAAACTAAATAAAATAAATCTAAACCTAAACTTAAACTGAACATAAACTAAATAAAATTAAACTAAACCTAAAATAAATAAAACCTAAACTTAAAATAAATAGATAAAAAAATAAACTAAATAAACTAAAATAAGCTAAAAATAAATAAACCGAAAAAAATTAAAATAAATAAACTTAAACCTAATCCTAAACCAAAACTAAAAAAAAATAAAATAAATTAATTAAAATAAATAAACTAAACAAAAATTAATAAAACCTAAACTAAAAATAAATAAACTAAACTAAACCAAAAACTTTAAAAAAATAAACTAAAACTTAAAAGATAAAAAAATATATAAATAAACTAAATAAAAATAAAAAACTAAATAAAGAAATAAATTTAGAAAATAAATAAACCTAAACTAAAAAAAAAGTATAATAAAATAAACTAAATAAAAAATAAAATAAAATAAAATAAATAAATAAAACTAAACATAAACAAAATAAAAAAATAAACTTAAAATAAAAAAATAAACTTAAACCTAAACCTAAACCTAAACCTAAACTAAAATAAAATAAACTAAAAAAATAAAAATAAAAACCTAAATATATTGATAAAGTAAATAAAATTAACTAAAATAAATATAAAATAAAAACCTAAACCTAAACGTAAAATAAACTTAAACTAAACTAAATAAATAATGAAATAAACTTAAACCTAAATTGGAATAAAATAAAATAAAATAAACTAAAAATAAATAAACTAAATTAAATAAATAAACCTAAAATAAACTAAATAAAAATAAAAAAAATAAATTAACTAAATAAACCTAAATAAATTAAACTAAATAAAAAGCCTAAACTAAATAAAAATAAACTAAAAATAAATAAACTTAAATATATAAATAAACTAAAATAAACAAAATATACCTAAATAAAAAAAATAAACTAAATAAAAAAATAAATAAGATAAAATATAATAAAATAAATTAAACTAAACTAAACTAAACTAAATAAAGTAAACTAAACTAACTAAATAAATAAAATAAAAATAATTAAATAATTAAATAAATGAAATAAAATAAATAAACTAAACTAAACTAAACTAAATAAACTAAATTAAAAATAATAAAAATAAACCTAAACCTAAATAAACTAAAAATTAAAATAAACTAAACAAAACCTAAGAAAAAACTAAATAAACATAAACCTAAACTAAATAAAATAAACTAAAATTAAATAAATAAAAATAAACTAAAAAAATAAAGAAACTAAGTAAACTAAATAAATCCTAAATAAATTAAATAAATCTAAAAATACAATAAACATAAATAAAGTTAATTAAACCTAAACCTAAAATAAATTAAATAAACTAAACTAGAATAAATAAATAAAAAATAAAATAAAATTAACCTAAAATAAAAATTAAAAAAAAACATAAATTAAAAAATAAAATAAACTAATAAACTTAAATCTAAATCTAAAATAAATTAACTAAATAAAATAAATATAAACTAAATAAAAAATAAACCTAAAACCTAAATAAAATAAAAATAAAAAAATAAAAAAAATAAACTAAACTAAACTAAATTAACCAAAAGTAAACTAAAATAAACCTAAAATAAAAATAAATTTAAAAAAAACCTAAAACCTACATAAACTAAAATAAAAATATATAAATAAATAATCTAAAATAAAAATATACTAAAATAAATAAATAAATTTAAACCTAAACTAAATAAATAAAATAAACCTAAAATAATATAAAATAAACCTAAATAAATAAAATAAAATAAAATAAATTAAAAATAAATAAATAAATAAAAATAATAACCCTTAAGTAAACTAAATAAAAAAATTTAAAATAAAAATAAATAAAGTAAATAAAAATAAACTAAATAAACCTAAACTAAACTAAATAAATAAAAATAAATAAAATAAACTAAACTAATAAATAAACCATAAAATTAAAAATAAATAAATAAAGATAAAAATAAAATATACCAAAAATAAATAAAATAAAATAAAAATTAAATAAATTAATTAAAATAAACAAAATAAAAAAATAAACCTAAACTAAATCAAACTTGAAAAAATAAAATATAATAAACCAAGTAAACTAAAATAAAAATAACATAAAAATAGATAAAAATCAAATAAACAAAAAATTAATAAAATAAAAACTAAACTAAATGTACCCTAAAATAAATAAAATAAACTAAACTTAAAATAAAAAATAAACATAAAAATAAAATAAACCTAAATAAAAATGAATAAACTAAACTAAAATAAATAAGCTAAACTAAAACCTAAACCTAAATAAAATAAATAAAAATAAACTAAATAATCCAAAATAAACTAAAATAAGGTAAATTAAACTAAATTAAACTAAATAAATAAACCTAAAGCTAAAACTAAAAATAAAAATATAATTAAAATAAACCTAAACATAAAGATAAACTAATATAAAAATAAACCTAAAATAAAAAAAAATAAAAATTAAGCCCTATAATAAAAAATAAAAAAATAAAAAAATAAAACCCTAAACTCTAAGCTAACCCTAAACCATAAACCCTGCACCCTAAACCATAAACACTAACCCAAACCCTAAACCCTAAACCCTAAACCCTAAAATCCTAAATCCTAAACCCTAAATAACAAACCATAAACCCTAAAAAATAAAACCCTAAACTCTAAAGCTAAACATTAAACCCTAAACTAACCTTAATCCTAAGCTAACCCTATACCCTAAACATAAACCTAAAATAAAGCAAACTAATCCTAAACACTAAACCATAAACCCTAACCTAAACCCTAAACCTAAACCCTAAACCCTAAACCCTAAACATAAACCTATAAAATAAAATAAATAAAAATAAACCTAAAATAAAATAAAAATAAACTAAAATAAAATAAATGAAAACCTAAACTAAACTAAAAATAATAAAAATACCAAATAAAATAAAAACTAAACCTAAAATAAAAATAAAGTAAACCTAAAATAAAACTAAATAAAAACCAAACTAAAAAAATAAACATAAAAATAAATAAAAAATAAAACCTATACTCTAAACTTAAAAAAAAACCCTGAACAAAAAATAAAAATAAATTAAACCTAAACTAAGATAAACTAAACTAAAATAAATAAAACCTAAACGTGAACTTAAAGTAAACTAAATTTAAACCTAAACCTAAACTAAATAAAATAAAATGAACTAAAAATAAACCTAAACCTAAACTAAAAAATAATAACTAAAAATAAACTTAAAATAAAACCTAAAAGCTAAACCTAAAAAAATAATAAAATAAAAAAGCTAAACCTAACCCTAAAATAAAAAAATAAAACTTAAACCTAAAAAATAAAATAAAAAAAAAAACTAACTAAAAATAAATCTAAACCTAAACCTACTAAATAAAATAATAAAACTAATGAATAGACTAAACTAAATAAAAATAAAAATATTCTTAAATAAAAATAAAAAATTAAATAAACTAAAATAAATAAAAAAAATAAACTAAATAAACTAAATAAACTAAATAAACATAAACCTACTAGTTTACTTAATTTAAAAAAAATTTAAAATAAAAACAAATAAAAAAACCCTAAACCCTAAACCATAAACCCTACACCTAGATCCTTAAACCCTAAAATCTACAATCTTAAACCCCAAACCCTAAACCCTAAACCTTAAACCCTAAACCCTAAGCAATAAACCTTAAAACCTAAAACCTAAAACCTAAACCTAAACTATATAAACCAAAAATAAAGAAAAAAAATATAAACCTAAATAAATAAAAAAAATAAAATAAAATAAAACCTAAACTAAAACCTAAACATAAACCTAAAAGTATAATAAAATAAAAAAAACTAAACTAAAATAAAATAAATAAAACCTAAACTAAACTAAAAATAAAATAACTTAGAAATAAAACCTAAATAAAATAAAACTAAATGTAAAAAAAGCTAAAATAAAACTAAATAAAATCTAAACTTAAAAATAAACCTAAAAATAAATAAAAAATAAAACCTAAACCTTAAACTAAAAAAAAAACCTAAACCTAAAATAAAAAAAATAAACCAAAACCTAAAATAAAATAAAATAAACTAAAATAGAAAAATCTAAACTTAAAACTAAAAAAAACTAAACCTAAACCCTAAATTAAATAAATAGAATAAACTAAAAATAAACCTAAACCTAAACTAGCAAATAAAACCTAAAAATAAACCTAAAATAAAAATTTAAACCTAAACCTGGAAAAAGAAAATAAAAACCTAAACCTAAACCTAAAAATAAAAAATAAAACCTAAACCTAAAAAAATAAATAAAAATAAAAAAAACTAAAAAAATAAATGTAAGCCTAAACCTAAACCTAAAAATAAAAAATAAAAAACCTAAACTAAAATAAATTAACCAAACTAAATAAGAATAAATAATTAACCTAAATAAAAATAAAAAATTGACCTAAATAAAAATAAAAAGAATAAAATAAACTAAAATAAATAATAAATAAACTAAATAAACCTAAACCTACAAGTTTACTTAGTTTTTTTTTTTTGAATTGTAAACCATAGACCCTAAACCCTAAATCCTAAACCCTTAACCCTAAATGCTAAAACTAACCCTAGACCCTAAAGCCTATACCTACAACCCTAAACCTACAACCCTAAGCTAACCCTAAACCCTAAGAATGGGCAGAACCTTGATGGTTGGAACATCATCGTTAATTGGGCTCAATCTAGATTTGACGGTGTCGGCGAAGGCGGATGCAGCTGTTATCGTAATGGTGGTGGGGGATCTAGAGGTGCTTGTGGATGTGGAGGTGGTGGTCAGAGCAGTGGTAATAATAGAGGCAGGAGGAGTGATGGAGGTTACAGCTGTGCTGTTGGCAAAGGGAGAGATTAGGGATATGATGGCGGATCTCGCTACTCGAGAGACGGGGGTTATTCTAATGGGAACTGAAAAAAACTAAATAATGGTCAATCTGATCTACTGCTTATGGGACAGTGTCTTTATAGTTGAGATGATTCTACTTCTCTAGTATTTTTGATTAGCTCTATTAGTCCTCATTTTTTATCTATATCATCATTTATGTCTTAGAAAACTTTGGATGCTACTTGGTTTATGAAATCGAATAGAAGAAATGTTGAATTTGTATTTATTCTCTATTAAAAGAAACCTTAAACCCTAAACCCAAAACTCTAAACCCTAAACACTAAACTAAAACTTAAACCATAAACCATAAACCTATACCCTAAACACTAAACCCTAAACCCTAAACTCTAAACCCTAAAAACCCTAAACCATAAACATTAAACCCTAAACCCTAAGCCATGAGCCCTAAACACTAAACCCTAAATTTTGAATCCTAAACCCTAAACCTTAAACCTGAAACCCTAAACCCTAAATCCTAAAACCATAAACCCTAAACCCTATACCCTAAATCCTAAAACCATAAACCATAATCCCTAGAACCTACAACCCTAAACCCTAAACACCAAACATTAAACCCTAAATCCTAAACTAGCCCTAAACCCTAAACTAATCCTAAACCTTATACTAACCCTAAGCCCAAACTTTAAACTTTGAATAAAAATGTTATTAGGGGTAAATCCAAAGAATGACTTAATCCTAACATAGTTATGGTAGCTAAAGAAAATGTCTTCAAGAGACTTTCCCTTGACTATTAGAGATTTGAATACTCTAAACCCTAACCCTAAATCATATTATAATACCATATATTATAGTATAATGTATCATCATATATTTGAGCATGTAGTGATGTGTTTTTGGATGTTATAAGATGTTTTAAATGTTTTAGTATATTAGGGTATTATGCCCTATAGTCTATATTAATATAAATCATAAAAATATTGATTTAATAAATTAGATGATGAAATTTGTTAAATTTGAAGTGGGAATTAGTTGTAGTACCAAAGGTGTTCTATGCCACTTGTAGTAAAAAAAAAGTAAGATTTTATGTTCAAAATAAATATTATATGTTGTAACATAGTATAACATCATATATCATAATATATTATTCTATGCATTTTAAATTCTTTTAGAATTTTACAATCATACAGTTGAGCCTACACTAGCATTATTTATAAAAATGTTGATTTAGACTTTAAAATGGTGGAATTTGGTCAAATTCATAATAAGTAAAGCATGGCATCATAATATATTATCTCAATTTAAAATATGTAAGTGATATTACTAAAATATATAGCTTTTTATTATTTAGACTAATTTTATGATTTTTTATCTTAAGCAATCCCTTGTGATGTGATATGCAACATAATATAATATATATATAATATAATATAATATATAATATATATAATATATATTATAGTGTATTATAATATAGGATGCCATAACATAGTGTAGCATCATGCATATTATAGCATACCATTGTCTATTACTACTTGTTGTTTAGCATATTTAGTTTGTTATAGTATGATGTAGTAGAGTTTGTAGGTATAATTCATAAAAATATTGATTTAGACTAAGATGATGGGATTTGGCCAAATTTAAGGTAAGTTTTAGGAACATCATTGGGGTGTCATTTAATCAAAAGAATGGAATTTTACATCCAAAATAATAGTTCATTTTTCAACCAAATTTTATAAATTTTTGCTTAGAGTTATTCATTTTAATGTAAGATAATATATTATCGAAAGCATATTAAAATATAATCTACATAACAATATAACTTCACATATATATGAATGTGGTGGTGTTACTAACTGCTATTATTCTACATTTTAGTATGTTTCACTTTGGTTATGATACATTGGGTCAAAACTCACATAAATGTTAATTTGAAGGTTGAGAAGGAAGAATTTGGCCAAATTCATGGCACAAACTAAGAAGCAACACCAAAATTTTGCTATTTTGTACCATTTCTAATAGAAAAATAATAATTTTACATCCAAAATGAACATTATTCATATTTTGTAAAAATTTTGTTATTTGTTCCTTTCAACATGGAACAGATTGAATTTAAAATAGAATATTCATTGATGATAATTATTTTCAAACATGATTTATAATATTTCTTTAAGTAGAGCACATTGATTGGAAGCATTGGGAGCTCTCCCTTATGATTAATAAGGTAATAAGATCCTCTTTAGTAGGCCTTCTCTATCGTAAAAGGTCCTTCCTAAGTGGGTTCAAACTTGCCTCCCATCTTACGATGGGTAACAATCGGTGTCCTTAGAACTAAAATAAGCTCTCCTACTTGAAAAGCTTTAGGACGGACCAACTTGTTATAAGCTTGAATCATTTTAGCTTTGTACAACTCGAAGTTTTATACATACGCAAGCATCTCTCCTCCAAACCTTTGATCTCTTATAACCGTAACTTGGCATTCTACTATGTTGTGATCTTGCTACCTTCAACTATCCTTAGTGATGGAAGTTGGACTTCTAATGGTAGAACAGCTTCAGACCCATACACTAAAGAAAATGGAGTAGACTGAGTTCGAGTTCTATATGTGGTGCTGTAGGCCCATAAGGCTTCAACTAACTGCTCATGCCATTATCACTTATTGTTGCTGAGTGTCTTCTTCAGTATTTAGATGGTAATTTTATTGAAGGCTTCTGCTAAGCCCTTTGCCCTTGGCTAGTTGATGGTAGAATATCTCCAATATATGTTGTGTCTTCGAGCAAAGTTGTTGATCTCTTGAATGCGATTATTATCGATATAATTCATCAAGGCACTCCGAACCTATATATGATATGGTTCTTAAAAAATTGTAGCACACACTAAGCTATGACCCCTCTGAGTGAAATCGCCTTCGCCCATTTGCAAAAGTACTCAGTAGCAGCTAAGATGAATCGATGACCCTTGGAAGAAAGAGGATTAATCAAATGCACTATGTTGGTACCCCAACACTCAAATGGCCATGAGGCTAATGTAGGATGTAGAATGTTGGGTGGTTAGTGTAGGACCACACCGTGTATTTGACATTGGTGGCATCACCTAGCTGTATCCATCCAATCTTTGATCATTGACAGTCAATAGTATCCTAGTCTCTTGATCGTGGCTTCCATCTTTGGATCAGATTGGTTGGCTCCACATAATTGTGTGTGTACCTCAGCCATGATCTTACGGGCTTCAGGCTTGTCTAAAAAACATAACCACATTTGATTGACAGACCGCTAGTACAAGACATCATCCATAAGAGCATAGGAAAGTGCTCTATGTTTCATCTGATGGGCTTGGGGCTTCTCTTGAGATAGTTTGCCTTTATTTAGGTAATCTATGAACAATTTCCTCCAATCTAACTTCTCATCCTTCTTAGCAATGGTAACCTCCCCTTTAAGAGAGTACTTTTTGATGAGTTCAATAATAATAAGGGATAAGACTTGTCTAATTTAGACCTTTATTGATATGGACTCATCCTCCAGACTTGCCAACTCCTTGGCAAGCATGGCTAAAGCATATGTTATGGTGTTCTCTCATCGAGGAATCTTATAAATGGTAATCTCTAGGATTTGGGCCAACAACTCCATGGTGTACTTATGATAGTGATGGAGCTTGAGCTTTACAACCTAATAGGACCTAGTGATTTGGTTGATAACTAGTTGAGAATCCCTGAAGATGTTGATGTTATGGAAGCTTAGAGTAATAACTAACTCTAGACCTGCAATCAGAGCCTCATATTTCACTTCAATATTATTATAAGGATTGGACGAATGATATGAGAATCTCATCACATCACGATTTGGAGTTAAGAGAACTATTCCTATGACTGCCTTTTCTGGAATAGTAGATTGTGGTTCTTCTCCTCTTTGAGAGGAATCCACACCATCAATGTAAATCTCCCAGCAGTGAATGCTAGTATCCTCTAAATTCATGATTTGTTCATCAAGGAGATCATCACTAAGGGGAGAGTTAGCAGAAAGTGGGTGTCCTGCTAAGAAATCCACTAGCACTTGTCCTTTCACTACATGGAGGGTACAAAGCGAGAGGATCATAGACCCGAAACCATGCATCGGTTGTGTCATAAGATATTGTAGGATTGATCCTAGAGATTAAGTTCACTTTATGAGGAAGCTTTGGGATGCAATGATTAAAGCTACTTTCAATGGGTGGATAATTAGCCTCGAGGATTAGATGATAGATTATAGAGTACATTTTCCTTCCCTTCGTCATTTGCTTGGGCCAACAAACCACCATGGGAGTCATCTAATGTAGCAAAAAAGTATGAGCTTGCATGGGATTACTAAACCGGCATCATCAGGTAATGCTTGTTGTATCATAATTATCATCCCACTTAAACTTGGCATTCTTTTTGACAAGTGCTGAGAAAGGTTGACATCTTCCTAATAGGTTGGATATAAAGTATCTTAGATACTCCAACCTTAGAATGATCATTGAGTTAAACTTTTAGTGTATTTCTAATTTCACCTTAATCTTCCAATCGATTTTGATTCCCTAGTGTCGGACAATAAACCCAAAGAATTGCTACTCCAAATGCACACGGGTTCATTTTGAGGTTAAATTTTCTTAACTATTTGAAAACTACTCTCAAAGAGATGTCTTCCTTTTCTTTACTTTTGACCATGAGATCATTGACATAGCACTCGACTTGATGATGAATGAGTTCATCAAAGATTTGAGTCATAGCCCAGTAAGCAGCATTTTCAAGGTTGAAAGGCATGACCTTATAGTAATAGATTATGATCGGGGGTTCTAAAAGTAGTGTTTCTTTTATCTTTAAGGGCCATCTTTATTTGGTTATTTCAAGATGAGCCATACATGAATAAGAAAATTGTATGAGATGAGGCAATGTCTACCATCAGCTCTAGGATTGGTAGTGGAAATTCATCTTTTGGACATGCCTTATTTAAATCTCTAAATCGAAGTATATATGAATTTGGCCATTCAATTTCTTAACTAGGATGACGCCGCTAACTAGGTAGGTATTTTTCTTCCTAGATGAAGCCATCATCGATTTTGACTTCATAAATGACCTTGTTCTATGTCTAATCACATGCATCTAGGATCTTGCTTGATAGGGTTAGCAGTAAGCTCTATTATTAGTTTATGGACTGCTACGTTAGGAGCCAATCTAGGCATCTCTTCAATAATCCATGCAAAGTAGTCCTTAAACTCAATCAATAGCCTAAGTCATTGGTTTTAATTTCATTCAATAAATAACTAATGTATGTCGGACATGGATCTTCTTCAATTCCTAAGTTGATTTCCTTGAGCTCATCAATGGTTGACTTAATCTCTTCTTCAAACTCTGGCAGTGCATCTTTGACTTCAAAATCATCTGGATCATCTAAAGTTTCTAAGCACAGCTCCTCATATGAGTTAATGTGACTTGAAAAGAACCTATCAGATTCCAAATGATTGATGATGACTAAGCAGTAATCATCATCATCGACTGGACCCATTGTATCAAATCCTAGTGTTAGTCTTGATTGAGAGCTTTTTCATTTATTCTTCCATATTTTTTTGAAGTAGTATGACCTATGCTTTGACCAAGTATGTGGGATTAACCCTTTCTTTGCTAAATTATGAACACAAGGGAAGTACTAATCGAAAGGTAATTCTAGTAAACCTTTATATGAATCATCCTCAAGTTTTACATCAACTTCTTGACTTGAGGATGATGCTCCAAAGAACCTGAGTCTTCACACTGTGGATGACTTGGCTTCCTTAACTACCAAACCCCGCCTTTTGAGAGGAAAGTGAGCTAAGGTTCCCAACTGATGCCTAACTGTTTCACATATAGAGTTTGATACACTTATACTTTTCTTTGGAGCCCAGTCTTCATCGCTATCTAGCTCAGGTGTCACCTTCAAGGGAATCTACTACTGAGAAGTGCTGCCTGGTGTGCTAACCATATAAGACTAATCCTATGAACTAGATTCTACATCTATATGGATAGCAGGTGTACTCTGGTAGTTGGGACATATCTTCTATTGGGTGGCCAATAAAGAGGTTTTCCACCCCTGGGATTGCCTTTGAACTGGCCTCTTCCTCTGCTTAGTGGAGGTTAGGTCATCCTACCCATATGTTCGAATGGAGTAACGAACTATGGGTGGAATTTAATGTGGATCCACTTCTCCTCCAAGTTTATCCCTTTATTTTCTTTTCCATTTTCTTTTTTGTTTTCTTTTTCTTTTCTTTTCTTTTTTTTAAACTTGTCCCAAGTTTGCGAGAATAGACTTGTTGATTTTGAGAGAGGTAGTAAGCCGCATCCTCATATATGCCGACCTTGTGAACTCAGTGGCTTGAGATCTCCTCAACATAGTAGATGATCCCACGTCTCACAAACTTCATACGATGTAGAGGATGGAACTATGTTGTTCTCATGTATCCATGGTCTCACAAGCAAAGTGTTGAAAGATGTATCAATGTGAAACATGGCATGGTCTTCAATCATCTATCTCCAAGGGCAACACTATGGAGCCCAATGCTGTTTGACCTCTTTTGGAGTGTAGATTCAATCTTCTTATCTTAGACTTAGAGTCTTCTAGATACTTTAGACTTTCTAATTGTGTAATATTTTAATAAGTTATAACCATTATTGATACCCAAACCACCCAAATCCAATCCATGTTCACCTTCTCAAACCAAACCTCAAGTTCAATTTAGGCATCAAATTCATATCCAAATCAAAGCCCAAATTACAAAACCAAATGGCTGAAGCCCATAATCAAATACAAACATGAAACCCTTCCTAAGCCATATGACCTATCCAATGGACTTAGCCAAATCTTAATCCAAATCAATCCAAAATCTTGGTTTATAATCAATTTATATCATCTTCCTAAATATAAATCTTTCTACATTCAAATGATCAAAACTAAATTAAACTAAATCAAATTAAATCAAAACCCTTCCTAAGCCATATGACCTATCCCATGGACTTAATAATCAAATCGAGACTCAATTGATTTTCAAAAATAATCATATTAATCATCTTCATAAATTTAAATGAAATATACATTTAAATCATCAAAACTAAATCAAACCAAAACAAAATCCAAACCAAAGCCACATGACCCAACTCCATGGACTTAGCCAAATTCCTACATTCCAAAACCCAAATTCAATTGATTTTCTAATAAATCAATCATACCTTCAATCATATTCACAATATAAATGAATTCTATAATCATCAAGCCAAACCAAAATAAACTCAAGTAAAACCTACTAACTCCTTGATTCTTGAAATGTTCAAATGAACCAAAACTCATTTGAAAAAGTTGAAATTGAATTTATATATCAATCCCAAAAATAATAAACAAACAAAAAACTAAACCCAACCCATAAATTTGACAAGCAAATACTAACCCAAATTGGATTGAACTAAGCATCAAAACCTCCCATCATGATTGTTGATCACCTTAGGTTGATCATTATCTACCAAATTGGTCATTTGACCAAGTCAACTTAATCAAACATCCAAATCCAAACCAAGCCAAATCCTTGAAACTAATGATTCATACCAAATCAAAATCAATATTTGAATATGACTTGACCTTCAATTGAGTCAAACAAAACCCAATTGGCCCTCTTGACCCATGTTGACCCAAATTGACCTAAAAGACCAAATTGGGTCAAATGAAAATATAAAACCAAATTGATTGCAACCAATGACAAAAGTTCAAATTATTGAAAAATAAATAAAAAACAATTAATCCTAATTGAAATGTTGAGTCAACATATTATGTGTCAAATTCTCATTTAAGACCAAGATCATCTTTTATACAACTTAACCAAGTCTTTTTTGGTCTACCTCTACCTTTCTTAACATAAGGAAAATCTAATGCATCTACTCTTCTAATTGTCATCGGATGACCATGCTTTATGCCAAACCAAAATCTTATCTACCAGACCAAACTTTTCCGAACATACTCATTTTGCATTCTATCTCTAAGAGTAAAGCCACTCATCCACCTAAGCATTCATCTCTATAACACTTAACTTAGTCTTATGCTTTTATTGGCCAAAATTAACCATAAGTCTTTGCAGGTCTTACCACCATCTTATAAAATTTTCTCTTAAGTTTAAGTGGAACTTTTCTATCACATAAAAAGCCCAAAAATCAAAAATACTAAACCAAATCAAATTAATTGAAACCAAATTATAATCAATTTAGTCTAAACAAATGAAAAAATCCAAATCAATTAATCCATTTGACCCAAATGAATTCAAACCAAACCAAAACCAAAATATCCAAATGATCATATGAACTTGACCCAACCCTTGGTTTGACCAATTGGTCAACTTGACCCAACCTAACCTAATTTGACCTAAATGATCAAATTAAGCCAAAAACCAACAAATCAACTTGACTTGTTTGGGCTAAACTTTCGCTCATTTTAAATCTACCCAAATCAAATACAATGTGAAATGATAATTCTACCCTTGGGTCAAGGGCATCACATGAGACAAATCACCCATGTAAGTGGTCATTTCCATTCCTTGGCCAGCTGGTACTCTCCCAATGGTCCACTTAAGCACCTAGGACACTGCCCAATCTGACACATGGGGTGGTTGGGTTAGTCATGACCCATGGGAGATGAAATCACCTCACCCTCCCCATTGGAGCATTTGAAACCCTTAGGACACCCATGATTCTTCCTTGGCAACCACCTCCACACCTTCAACCAACCAAGCCAACTCACCTCCTCCCCGCCACCCACAAACTCCGAGATGGTGAACAACCACTAGAAGCCAAACTGATCCCACCCCCCGATCAAGATGAAGGGGTTATATACCCCCTCATTTCCACTCAAATAGACACAAAATCATTCCTCGAGCTCTAGTTACCCAAGATGAGCTGCTAGAGCCATTCCCTAAGCTCCAAAAATCATTCCTTAATCGATAAATGTCATTCCTATAAATCCCGAAATAAGACACTCCCATTTTTGACCTAGCTTCCCCATTTCTCCATCAAACACAAATTAACATTACGCGCACCTTCCCTAGGCCTCATCAAGAAAGAACGAATCATCTCCCAAGCTTCCCAAGCATTAAAGGTGGGACTTCGATCAAAGTCGAGCTCCAAATTGTCAGTTCATGGCCTTTTGAGTGAACATCAAGGAATTGATCCAATTGCTAGTCAAAAGAGCTTCATCTCCACTAGATGAAGCTTCCTCAATTGTTTGATCCACCGATCTTCAGCTCCGATGAGGTATGCTTCTAAAATTGATCCTTAAGAAAAAATGGGTAGGAACTTCTTGAAGAAAACTTGCATCTCGTGTGATCTTGACCATTGTATCCCCTCCGATCGATGTCGTGGAGGTGTGGGATCCTTTTGGAGTTGATCCGAGCTCGAGTAAGCTTGGATAAAGTGAGCAATGTAGATGAACTCCATTCTCCCACACTTATGTGACATTAGATCATGCACCGCGTTCTCAATGATCTAACCATCTTGATAAGATCCACTATATTGACCATTTAACTTATTCCCATTAATCCATTTTATCTAATCATGGTGGATGAGAAATGATCCATCCCACCATGTTGGCATAGAGTTATAAGTTTTAAGTAGCCAATCCCATAACCACTAAAGCCATCAAATTAACCCACATCCCCAACATGATTCTCCAACCAAATTAATTATTTTCTCAAAACTTCTAAAAAATTATAAAAAATCAGAAAATAAAAAATGAAATAAATACCATTTTAAAGGTATTTCAAAGGAGAATCAAATTATAAATCACCTTACCATTGAATAGTAATAAAGTTTAAAATGAAAATTAATCTTAATTACTCCTTAATTACTGAGCAATTAATCCCAAATTGTGGGTTAATTAAATGGGATGACCTACCTCCCATGATTTTCTGGATTTATTGCTCACTTAATTGAAAATTGACTAATTTAACCAACTACTCTTAAGTTAATTAATGATTAATTAATCATGAATATTAATAAATTAGTTAATTATGATTAATCATTGTTCACATAGTGAACTAAAATTATGGGACCTTCCCCAAGTTCATTTCACCTTTTTAAAATGAAATTCTCAAGATTTCCAATTAATTAAATCACTTAATCAAATTGAAATCATAATCACATCAATTCTCATTAATTAAATCATGTAGATCTTTAGTTGTTTAACAACCTAAAGGAATTTAATAAAATTATGGTTAGTCCACATGTGTGGGAAAACCATACAACAACAACAAAAACAACAACAAGCCTTATTCCCACTTGTTTGACATGAATCCTTCCCTCCATGGCCATTAAGTGTCAAATCTCATTTAAATTAAGATCCAAGATCATATACATCTTCACCAAGTATTTTGCACCTCACCTTTCAACATAAGGTAATATCTAAACCATTGAGCTTTAATTGGACCATCTTGACACTCATCTTATTTACCATGGATATCATTTTACATTCATCTTAAAATATCATCAAATCCTCATATGTAAATTAATCTTATTTTAAAAATGGAACCATCATAAATATCTTACACCATCATTTTGAATAGATAACATTAAAATGAATTTTTAATATTGTTAAATGTAAAGATTAATAGAATTAATTAAACTCCATAATTCTGTTTAGATCTATTTAAACGAAAATTTTAATGATGACTCTCCATAATTATTTTTTGGATTTATTATCTTAAAAAGAAAATTAAAAAAAATTAACCAAGGTACATCTTCTTTAAATTAGTAAGAAATCCATAATAAAGTAAAAGATAATTGCTTAAAATGATCCTTGTAATCCAACTAGGAAAATATTTTTCAATCCTCCTTGTGTTTTGAAAGTAATCCTCTAGTTCATATCCTTAATGACTTAATTAACCAATATTAATCCTTTATCTAGATTAAAGAACATTAAATTATCATAATTAAATCAATAAATATCATATGTAGATCCTACTTTCATGCTTATAAAAACAAATTAAATCATAATTAATAAACCAAATCATTTAGAAACTTTAAATAATATTATAGTCCCATATGTGGGAAAACCATAAGAGTAATTAATTAAGTCCCTTAATCTAATTAACTAATAATCATGAGCCAATTGCATTTGGCCCATTTTATTTCCTAGGATCATTGCAAGTTTATTTTCCATGCATATCATGTTGGCTCATAATTATTTAGTTAATTACTTTTGGTAGGTAAGGGTAATTAATTCATCTAATTAAGGGTTCAACTTAATTAACCCATAAAATCAAATTACATTTACTTAAATTAAATCAAATCACTAATGTGGGGATGGGTTTAAAATAGCAAGTGATGATTTGTTTTCTCCTCTTTAAATCAAATCAAATCTAAAACTTAATTAATAAAGAAGCTTTGGTTTGCATTAAATAATCTTATTTGATTTGATTGTCCTTAAGAACTAGTTTGGTTGAATGAATCACATGCTTATATTTCATTGTCCTTTTCCAATCATGTTAGATTTGGTATGTCATTTCAATTCATGCATCCATATTTTCAAAATCAAGTAAAATAAAATGTATTTCCTTTATGTAAGCTTGCATGTGTTGATTTAATTTAATATATGTGGCTTATCACTATTAAATCCAAATGTATTTTTCAAAAGCTTATAAATGAATAATTATATTTGTTCATTAGTTATAAATACATAAGAAATGCATGTGCTTAAAGCTTAAGTGTATGAATGTTGAGTTATCTTTCCTCTATTCAAGTGTTGATTTATATAAGATTGAATGGTAATGGGTATATACCGACATCCCGAATATGAGGTTTTAGCTAGTGCCATGGAGGCCATTTGATTACCCTGGTTTATCAGCGGCACGTACCCATTTGATTTCATTCTTATGTATTTTAACATTAGAATTTGGATAGAGCTTTAATTCATATATATAAATGATTCAATAAAAAATATACAATCTTCGCATAGTTTTCTTTCCCTCATTCATGTATATATCCATGTGTGTCCAAGAAAAGCAAGTATATTGTCTGGACATCCTGGGAATATGAGCCTTTAGTTAGCCCCAAGGAGGTCATTTGATTACCTCACTTATGTGTTTAACAATGACATGACTTGCCTATATCTTTGTACATGTATATGTATATGTCATTAGTAAATGAAAATCCCATTTGACATTAAAATTGCATGCATTCATAATTGACTAAGTGGTTAAATTAATTAGCCATATGATTTGGAGCTTACTTCGTATGTTCATGTATATGAATTTACATATGTTTGAATGCAAATGGGTATATAAGCTGGGCATCCCAAGAATACAAGCTATAGCTCCAAGGAGGTCATTTGATTAGCTCACTTCCCTGGTTTAACAAAGGCACATGCCTATTTAATTTCATTCTTATGTCCTTTTTGTATAAGAATTTGGATAAAGTTTTAAATTAATATGTTTAAATAATTTAATCAAATAAAAATATAAATTTGAAACATACACATACATTCATGATTTAACTGTGCTAAAATATGTTGCATGTATATACACTTAGGATTAATTAAATCATTTAATAAGACATACACTAAAGAGAACTAAATCAAATTAATATACTTTAGAAAGTGACTTAAGGTAGGGATGAAAGAGGGCAATCCTCTTTTCCTCTCTTTATAACACTTAGTTGCTAAGTGTAATAAAATGAAATAAAAAAAAACATAGATTAAAATTCTCAAATCAATTAAACTACTTTAACTGAAATCAACCTTTCATGTTAAATTGAATCGTTATACACTTAGAAAATACAATAATAATGCCTAACAAGACTTACCACACAAGCCTTAATACACACATTAGAATTAAGTCACCACTTATAAAGTTAGATGTATGTATGATGTGATGTATGTTTTGTTTTATGATGCATTGTTTTAGATTGAATGTTAGGGTGTATGCTTTAGACTATGATTGGCCAATTTTAGCCTAATCATGTTTTTTTGGGATAATGCTTAAGAGTTGCTTAAAAATAAATGTGAGTGCTCTTTTTGTAGGTTGCTTAAATCCTTAAGCATAATCCAAGTTAGGACACGTGGGCTTAGTTACCCATGTGTAGGGTGCTAAGTCCAAATTATAAATACAACTACTTGGGATTATATGTATATTTAGCTAACCTCTATTTTACAGGTGTAGTTAGATTTACTTTTCCCACATAAATGTATTTTTTGCAATAGGAATTAGGATTAGTGCTATGGGGGATTAAGATGAGTAGTGGCTAGATGGCTTTGTCCTGGGATGTCCTATGATGCCTTTAAAGTAAGCACCATCCAAATTAAAGAAGGAACCAAATCAGAAATGGAGATATGAAGAAAGAAGACCCCATAGCATTTAATACAATTATAATTATTCTTTCATATTCGGGTTGTATAAGTGTTCTACCCATTTTTTTCTCTTCGGGTTGTATGGTGGTACGACCACACCAACCTTTTATTCTTTTATGATAGTTTATATAATTGTTTGATGTTATGTTTACATTATGCATTAGGATGGCATGCTTTTGATAGTTACTTAAATGATTGATGCTTTAATGTGTGGCTTGGATACGATTAGGATCTTAGGTAAAAATAACTTTTCTACCCAACTAATCACTCATAACTAAATTTTAAACAACTCATAACCTCATCATAAAGCCAAAGACATAAATAAGATAATTAAAAGATTTTGCAACCCCTTAGCTATATGGTTGTATGTTTCACATCATGCATGCATATTCTTTCTCTCTTGAACATGAAGGACCTTGCATGATAAAAGAATGCTTGACTTGTGAGGGCATCCCTTGTGGTGGAGAACACCTTCTTCTAGTTTATTTAACCCATAACCTATTTCATCATGCATTTAGGCATAATAAATCCTAAAGCCTCACAAAATGATGTGTCTATAATGAAATAAAATTTGAAAGGATTTTGCATCTATATTAAGTCATATGCCATACCACTCATGCTCTAGTCTCTTAGGAAGTATGTTTAGGACTTTAGTCTCTTTCTAATTAAATAACTACCCTAGCTATCTTGCAATTCATAAGATTGGATTATATGGTTTTAAAATTGTAGGAGGAGTTAGGTGGTGACCACATCAAGTGGTTATAAGTCCAGAAGTCAGACAATTTATTCTCTCTTATGGAAGATACGCTTATGTCCACCTATCGCTTAGATTTAGGTTGTGCTTTAGCTCGTACTAAATCTCCCTAGATTTAGGATCCGTGGTAGCTATTTCTTTTGGGCTATAAGAATAAATCCTCATCTCTTAGGCATTCCCACAACCTTATGTTGGTGGATTACAAGCCCTAGTAATCTAATTAAATTTCAACTCAAAACATATAAATCTCCTCAACTTCAAAATTATAAAGCCTAATCATAGGATAGATTGGAATGCTCGGTAGGCTTTCTAATATCAAGAGAATTTCCTACTTATTTTAATTGGATTCCAAAAATAAGTCTTATCCTTGAAATTTTCCAATTGATTTTCCAAATATATCCAACTTTTGATAGTCTAACCTTGAAATCTTTTAGATGATAATTGTCTACTTTGATCGAGAGTATTCTTAAAAATTTCATTTCCTAAGATATAATAACTATGGAGGCTTGCCTCAGAGAACTTAAGAACCTGGTTTAATATAAACCCTACTTTATTCATTCATGTAAAGTGGGAGAAAATCTGTACATTCATAGACCCATCATGCCTTAGAGTCCTTATTACATGATTAGTCTATTATAGGTGATGCTTTTATCTTTTGAGATAGTACATCATACCTCAATGTTATACATCACCTCAAAAGTACCCCACCTATCGTGGTGTCCTCAACACCCTAAATAAAATCCAAAAATAAACACCACAAGGCCCTCTCACATTGTTCATTGAATCCTCTCAACATCATCCTTTCTTTTTGGGTTTGGTGATATCGATCTTCAAGTAGGCAAGGGTTCTTAGACTCATAATATTGATTAATACACCTGGGTCAACTAGAACTCTGGATAGCCTGTATCTGCCAACATCCACTATAATATAAAGAGACGGTTGTGCTCAATCATCCCTAGGTGTAAGTCTTCACCGCTAGAATGTAATTCCTAAGATGTCCTTCGAGTGACATGCCTCCTCTTTAGTAGCGATCAGCTGAGCTAAGCATATCTCTAGATCAAGTAAGGCCTTGATTAGAGATTCCCTCATCTCTTTGGATAAGATAAGCATTGCATATGCTTAACTTAGGGAAACTTTCTAAGGTGAGCTTGGACATTGTAATCAACTCTGGCTTGGTCCTCCACAAGCATATCCATGGGTGGAGCATCCTATGGAGGGGCTATTTGCTCACTGGAATCAATGACTTGCTTACCCTTATTATGAGGTGTTACCATAGGAGGTAGAACATTTCCACTACATAGGTTGACTTCAATGACTTCTTGGAATGATGAGCTTATGGAAAATTCTACCTTCTCATCAGGCATACCTACATATTTTCTTATGGGATCCTCATAGTCAATTGACTCCAAGTCAATCTCAAGAGGTGAACCTGATTGATTCAAGGAAGGATAGTCCGACTCTGAATCAAAAAGGAAAGGATTGAAACTACTAGAGCTATTATTTTTATTTAGACTCAGAGAGCTTTCAATAAGAATAAAATCAAGAGCACCAGAAGTAGACAATATATAAGTAGAATCAGCTTTTTTTCATTAATTTCTTTTTGGGTGGAGGTACATGATAGAAATCAAATAAAGTAAGCAGAGTAAGGGATTTAGTGCCTTTATTAGCAAATACTATGCTCCTACCAAAGAGAGGATAGTAGAAGAGGTGGTATAATGGTGGAGGAGTATTAGGCTGATGGTGGTGCGGACTATCCCGGCAAGTATGGTGAGTTAACCGCCGGGATGTCACCTTCCCATTGTCCTTTAACTAGCAAACCTTCCTTGGTGTTGGAGGTTTGAGCTACTGTGCACCAAGAAGGAAAGCTTCTTGATCTTAAAAATAATCTTCTTAGAGGTTTAGGATAGGAAGATATCCTAAACTTCTTTGGTCTTAAGAGGATCGCAAGTATCCCCAAGGATTACTCTAACATAACCATGGTTGCTCTAATAAGTATTCTTAGGGATAACTATGGCACTCAACTTGTAGCACTCAAGCTAGTCCATAAAAGTGATACAATCCTCTAAGACATGGCCTAACATGTGTGGGGCAATATCTAAGATCTGCCCACTTCCTCAGCCTTCTGGCTCGTAATTGAAAGTCAAGTCTTTAAGAGATTCTTAAAGATTTTTCTAACTACCTCCTCTTGAATGAATATGGCTTATTCAATCTATGAGTGGAAGTAGCTACCTGGTGATTGATATGAATACCACTACTGGGTAGGCTACTAAGGTGGTGGAAATGGTCGTTATGGTGGCTGCGATGGCTAGTATGATGTCCAAGGTGGGGGAAGAGGAGGTGTCAAAGGAGGCTGCTGAGCTCGTAATCTCTCCTATTGAACTCGATGGCCGCTTCCTCATCCACAATAACCGCCTGATTCTTCTCAAACATCTTCGCGCTTGGACCTGATGATTTGAAAGGAAAACTATTTGGCTTTCTCTTGTAGCTAGCCACCTTGTTGATTAATTTCTCAAATGTTATGATGGTAAAGCCCTAAAGAATGCCATGGATATTCTTGAGAAGCTATAGTTTGTATTTCATGCTTAGGTTGCCCGAGAATATAATCAACAAGGGACTCTGAGTTTCGCTTTCTATAGGTCGCCCAATCTCACCGAGCTATAGCAAACCTCTTGATGAAGAGGTGCTCCAACTCAAAAAGTCTTCATCAAACTCAGGCTTGATGTACCAATCAAATGATACAACTAATGATTGCTAACAAAAGGAAGAGGAGTGCTTCCACTGTTGCAATAGCTGGCTCTAAAGTGTGCAATGTGTTATCCCGGGCTTCCAATACCATCAAAGATCATGAAGGATGGTGGCAAAAAAATCTAAATAAAATAAAACTAAATAAAAACCTAAACCTAAAAAATAAACCTAAAAATAAATAAATAATCAAACCTAAGCCCTAAACTACAAAAAAGCCTAAACCTAAAATAAATAAAATAAAATAAACATAAACCTAAACTAAAATAAACTAAACTAAAATAAATAAAACCTAAACCTAAACCTAAAATAAACTAAACCTAAACCCTAAACTAAATAAAATAAAATAAACTAAAATAAACCTAAACCTAAACTAAAAAAAAAATAAAACCTAAAAAAAAAAACCTAAAACCTAAAAAACCTAAAAAAAAAAACCTAAACCTAAAAAATAAAATAAAAAATAAAATTAAACTAAAAAATAAAAATAAACTAAATAAAAACCTAAACTAAATAAATAAACCTAAAATAAATAAACTAAACTAAATAAAAAATAAAAAATAAACCTAAATAAAATAAAAAAAATAAATTAAACTAAAATAAATAAAAAATAAATTAAATAAACCTAAACCTAAATTAATTTAAAAAAACCCTAAACCTAAAAAAACCCTAAACCCTAAACCTAAATCCTAAACCCTAAACCCAAAACCCTAAACCCTAAACCCTAAACCTAAACCTAAACCCTAAAACTAAACCCTAAACCTCTAAAAAAACCCTAAACTCTAAACCCTAACCCTAACCTTAAACCCTAAACACTAAACCTTAAACCCTAAACCCTAAAACCCTAAACCCTGAACCCTAAACCCTAAAACCATAAACCCTAAACCATAAATCCTAAACTAACCCTAAATCCTAAACCCTAAACCTAAACCCTAAACAAACCCTAAACCCTAAACTAACCCTAAACCCTAAGCTATCCCTAAACCCTAAACCCTAAAAACTTAAAAACTTAAAGCTAAACAAAATAAAACCTAAAATAAATAATAAATAACCTAAATCTAAATAAATTAAAATAATAAAATAAAATAAAAACCTAAACCTAAAAATAAAATAAAATAAACTAATAAAAATTAAACTAAAATAAAATAAATAAAACCTAAATAAACTAAATAAAAAAAAAACCTAAGATTAAAACCTAAATAAAATAAAAATAAACTAAAGTAAAATAAATAAACCTAAAATAAAATAAAAAAAAACTAAATAAACCCTAAACCTAAAAATAAACCTTAAAATAAAACCTAAAAATAAATAAAAATAAAACCTAAACCCTAAAGTAAAAAAAAAAAACCTAAACCTAAAATAATATATATAAAATAAACATAATAAAATAAAGTTAAACCTAAAATAAAATAAATAAAACCTAAACCTAATCCAAAAAAAAACTAAACCTAAACTTAAAATTAAACTTAATAAAATAAAATAAACTATAAATAAACATAAACCTAAACTAAACAAAACCAAAAAAACTAAAATAAAAAACCTAAAACCTAAACTTAAAAAAAATAAAATAAAACCTAAACCTAAACCTAAAAAAAAAAAAAAAAATAAAAAAAAAAAAAAACTCAACTAAAAATAATCTTAATCCTAAACCTAAACCTAAAAATAAACTAAAATAAAACCTAAACTTAAATAAATAAGCCTAAAATAAATAAACTAAACTAAATAAAAATAAAAATAAACTAAAATAAATTAAACATAAACTAAATAAAATAAATAAACATAAACCTACGAGTTCACAAAATTTAAAAAAACATAAACCCTAAATCCTTAACCCCAAACCCAAATGCTAAACCCTAAACCCTAAACCTACAACCCTAAACCCTAAACCCTAAACCCTAAACCCTAAACCCTAACCCTAAACACTAAACTCTAAACCCCAAACCCTAAACCTAAACCTAAAGTAACTAAATAAATTAAATAATAAACTTAAACCCTAAAACCTAATAATCATAAACCTAAACTTGAAACTTAAGAATGGGCAAAACCTTGATGACAGGAACATCACCATCAATTAGGCCCAGTCTAGATCTAGTGATGAAGGAAAAGGAGGCGGTTATCATAGTGGTGGGGGGAGACTAGTTGATATGGAAGTGGTGGTGAGCAAGGTTATGGAGGCGAGAGTAAATGTTACAAATGGTGGTGAAGTGAGAGATGGGATATGATGGATCCTACTGAGAGGCTGGTTCGATGAACTGGAGAAACTAAAGAATGATCAATCAAATCTACTACTTATGGAACTATGTATATAGAGATAATTTGTTATCTAGAGCATTTGACTCTAGTGCTCATTTTTTTTTATCTATGTCATCGCTATGTCTTAGAAAACTTGGTGTGTTACTTGGTTGATGAAAAAAAGAAGAAATGTTGAATATGAATTTGTTCTCTAAAAATAACCAAAAACTAAACCCTAAACTAAAACAATTAAACCCTAAACTAAATACCTAAATAACCAAAAACTAAACCCTAAACTAAAAATAAACTAACCTAAACCCTAAATAATAAACCCTAAACTAAACTAAACCCTAAACCTAAACCCTAAACCCTAAACCCTAAAACCCTAAACTTAATCCTAAAACCCTAAACCTAAACCCAAAACTTAACCTAAACCCTAAGCTAACCCTAAACCCTAAATCAAAACCATAGACGTTAAAGCCTAAACACTAAACCCTAAACTAAACACTAAACCCTAACCCTAAACCCTAAACTCTAAAACCTAAACCCTAAACCTAAACCCTAAACCCTAAAAAACCTTAAAACTAAACCTAAAATAAAACAAATAAAAATAAAATAAAAAAACCTAAACCTAAATAAAATAAAAATAAAACCTACACTAAAACTAAACCTAAACCTAAAATAAAATAAATAAACTAATAAAATAAACTAAAAAATAAATAAATAAAACCTAAACTAAACTAAAAAAATAAAATAAACCTAAGAAAAATAAAACCTAAATAAATTAATAACTTAACATAAAATAAAAATAAAATAAAATAAAACATAAACCTAAAAAAATAAACCAAAAAAAATAAAACCAAAAAATAAATAAAAAACAAAACCCTAAACTAAAAAAAAAACTAAACCTAAAAAAATACAATAAATAAAATAAAATAAACCTAAACCAAAATTAAAATAAACTAAACTAAATAAATTAAACCTAAACCTAAACTTAAAATAAACTAAACCTAAACCTAAAACTATATAAAATAGAATAAACTAAAAATAAACTTAAACCTAAACTTAAAAATAAAACCTAAAAATAAACCTAAAATAAAAACCTAAAACCTAAACCCTAAACCTTAAAAAGCTAAAAACCTAAATCTAAATTAAATAAAACTAAAAATAAAATTAATAAAAAAACCTAAACAAAATAAAATAAAATAAAATAAAATAAAAAAACATAAACTAAAACTAAACCTAAACCTAAACCTAAAAAATAAAATAAAAAATAAAACTAAATTAAAATAAAATAAATAAAAAAATCTAAACTAAACTAAAAAATTAAAAAAACCTAAATAAAATAATAAACCTAAAATAAAAAATAAAATAAACCTAAAATATAATTAAAGAAAACTAAATAAAAAACCTAAACCTAAAATATAAACCTAAAATAAATAAAAAATAAAACCTAAACCCTAATCTAAGAAAAAACTAAACCTAAAATAAAAATAAAATAAGCCTAAACCTAAAATAAGATAAACTAAACTAAAATAAATAAAACCTAAACCTAAACTAAGTAAAACAAAATAAACTAAAAACAAAACCTAAATAAACTAAAAAAATAATACCTAAAATAAACCTAAATAAAAAAAAAACCTAAAACCTCAACCTAAAAAAAAATAAAATAAAAAACCTAAACATAAACCTAAAATAAAAATAAAACCTAAACCTAAAATAAAATAAAAATGAAACTAAACTAAAATAAACCTAAACCTAAATCTAAACCTAAAAAATAAACTAAAATAAATAAACCTAAAATAAATTAACTAAACTAAATAAAAATAAAAAATAAACCTAAATAAAAATAAAAAATAAAATAAACTAAAATAAATAAAAAATAAACTAAGTAAACTAAATAAACCTAAATCTACCTATTTACTTAATTTAAAAAAATAAAAAAAATAAAAAAATAAAAAAAAATAAACCCTAAACTCTAAACCCTAAACCCTAAACCTAAACCCTAAAACCCTAAACCCTAATCCCTAAAGTATACAACCCTAAACCCTAAGCCCTAAACCCCAAACCCTAAACCCTAAACCTTACACCCTAAAAACCTAAAAGCCTAAACTTAAACCTAAAAATAAAAAAATAAAATTCCTAAACCAAAATAGAATAAAAAAATAAAATAAACTAAAAACCAAACTAAAAGCTAAACCTAAACCTAAATGTGAACCTAAAAAAAAAAGAAATAAAAACTGAACCAAAATAAATAAAAATAGAAACCTAAAGTAAACTAAAAAAATAAAATAAACCTAAGAATAATAAACCTAAATAAAATAAAAACAAACATGAAAAATAAATAAATAAAGTAAACCTAAAATATAATATAATAAAAAACTAAATAAAACCTCAACCTAAAAAATAAACCTAAAAATAAATAAAAAATACGTTCTAAACCCTAAACTAAAAAAAAACCTAAACTTAAAATAAATAAAATAAAATAAACCTAACCTAAACAAAAATAAATAAAACCTAAACCAAAACCTAAAATAAACTAAACCTAAACCCTAAACTAAATAAAATAAAATAAATTAAAAATAAACCTAAACCTAAACTAAAAAAATAAAATATAAAACTAAACCTAAAATGAAAACCAAAAAAACCTAAATCTAAAAAAAATAAAATAAAAACCTGAACCTAAACATAAAAATAAAAAATAAAATCGTAGCCTAAAAATTAAACATAAAACTAAACCTAAACATAAAAAATAAACTAAAACAAAAATAAAAAATAAAATAAATAAACCTACAAGAAATAATAAATAAACTAAATAAACCTAAACCTAAATTTTAAAACCCCATACCCTAAACCTAATTCCTAAACCCCTAAACCCTAACTAACCCTAAACCTACAACCCTAAAAAAATCCAAACCCTAAACCCTAAACCTAAACCTTAAATCCTAACCCTAACCATAAACCCTAAACCTTAAACCCTAAACTAACCCTAAACCTTAAGCCTTAAACACCAAAAACACTAAACCCTAAAGCCTAAACGATAAACCCTAAACTAACTAACCTAAAAGCTAAACCTTAAAAAATCCTAAACCCTAAAGCCTAAACACTAAACCCCAAACCCTAAATCTAATCCTAACCTAACCCTAAACCTAAACCTTAAACCCTAAAACCCTGAACCCTAAACCCTAAACCCTAAACCCTAAAAGCCTAAAAACTTAAGCTTAAACTACATAAAACATAAAAATAAAAAAAATAAAAAAAATCTAAACCTAAATAAATAAAATAAAATAAAATAAAGCCTAAACCAAAACCTAAACCCAAACCTAAAATAAAATAAAAAATAAAAATAATCTAAAATAATAAAGAAAACCTAAACTAAACTAAAAAAATAAAATAAACCTAAGAATAAAATAAAATAAAAAACTAAATAAAACATAAACCTAAAAAAAATAAACCTAAACCCTAAACTAAAAAAAAATCTAAACCAAAATAAAATAAAATAAATAAAATAAATAAACATAAACCTAAAATAAAATAAACTAAACTAAAATAATAAAAAACCTAAACTTAAACCTAAAATAAATTAAGCCTAAACTAAATAAAATAAAATAAACTAAAAATAAAAATAAACCAAAACTAAAAAATAAAAAACTAAAATATAAACCTAAAATATAAACCTAAAACCAAAAACAAAAAATATAAAATAATAACCTAAACCTAAACTTAAAAAAAAAAAAATAAAATCTAAACCTACAAAAAAACTAAACTAAAAAATTAAACCTAAACCTAAAGCTAAACCTATAAAATAAACTAAAATAAAAACCTAAACTAAAATAAAAAATAAAAAATAAAATAAAAAAATAAAATAAATAAAAATAAATAAATAAAATAAACTAAATAAAATAATAAACCTAAACATATGAGTTTACTTAATAAAACCTAAACCCTAAACTAAACCCCAAACCTAAACTAACAAAACTAAACCCTAAACCTACAAACCAAAACCCTAAACTTAAAACCCTAAACCCTAAAAAACCCTAAACACTAAATCCTAAACCCTAAACCCTAAACCCTAACCCTAAACCCTACCCTAAACCTAAACCCAAACCCTAAACCTAAACCCAAAATAACTAAATAAATTAAAAATAAACATAAACCTAAAACATAATAAACCAAAAACCTAAACCTAAACCCTAAGAATGGGCGAACCTGATGACATCATCACAACCGCTCGGCTGAAAGGGAGGTGAAGGCGCTATCATAATGGTGGTGGGGGCCTGAGGTGCAGATATGGAGGTGAAGCGGTGGTGGTGGAGAGGGCAATTATAGCCATGGTGATGGAGAGATGGTGATATTTGAGAGGAGTGGTTCTATGGGAATTGGAGAAACCAAAGAATATATGCACTTATGGAACTTTTTATAGAAGATAGTTATATGGTCTTTAATTTGTTCTATGTGCTCATTTTTTATCTATGTCATTGTGTCCTAGAAAACTTGGTATGTTACTTGGTTGATGAAATAAAAAAAGAAATGTTGAATCAATTTGTCGTTAAAAAATGAAAAACTAAAACCCTAAGCCTAAACTAAAACTAACCTGACCTAAAACCTAATCCCTAAACCTAAACCCTAAAAAAAACCTAAACCCTAAACCTAAACCTAAACCCTAAAACTATAACCTAAACCTAAACCCTAAACCCTAAACCATAAACCCAAAACCATCAACTAACCCTAAACCCTAAACCATAAACCCAAAACCATCAACTAACCCTAAACCCTAAATTCTAAACCCTCAACTAACCCTAAACCCTAAACGCTAAACTTAAACTAAAAAAATCCAAAAAAATAAAAAAAAAAAAAAAAATCTAAACCAAAATAAAATAGAAATAAATAGAATAGAAAATAAAATAAAACCTAAACTAAAACCTAAACCTAAACCTAAACCTAAAAATAAAAATAAATAAAACTAAAATAAATAAAGTAAAAAAAAAAATTTAAACTAAAGTAAAAACTAAAATACTAAATAAAGGCTAATCCTAAAATAAAGAAAACCAAAATAAAATTAAATAAAACTAAATAAAATCCTAAACCTAAAATAAAACCTAAAATAAATATAAAAACCTAAACCCTAAACTAAAAAAACATAAACCTAAAATAAAAGTAAAATAAACATAAACCTAAACTAAAATAATCTAAACTAAAATAAATAAAACCTAAACCTAAAATAAACTAAACCTAAACCTAAACCAAAACCCTAAATAAAATAAAATAAACTAAAAATAAACCTAAACCTAAATTAAAAATAAACCTAAAATAAAAACCTAAAACCTAAACCTAAAAAAATAAAATAAAAATCTAAACCTAGAACTAAAAATAAAAAATAAAACCAAAATTTAAAAAAATTTAAAATAAAATTAAACAAAAAAAGCCTAACCTTAAACCTAAACTAAAATAAATAAACCTAAAATACATAAACATAATTAAAAAAAATAAAAATAAACCAAAATAAATAAAATAAAATAATAAAAAATAAATACCTACTATTTACTAAATTTTAAAAAATTAAAAAATAGAAAAATTAAAAAAAACCTAACATTAAACCCTAAACCCTAAACCTTAAAACCCTAACCCTAAACCCTAAACCCTAAACCAAACCCAAACCCTAAACCCTAAAACCCTAAAACACTAAACCCTAAACCTAAACCCCAAACCCTAAACCATAAAACCTACAACACTAAAGCCAAAAGTCTACACCCAAACCCAAAACCCTAAACCCTAAACCAAACCCAAACCCTAAACCCTAAACCCTAAAAAGCTAAAACCTAAAAATAAAATAAATAAAAAAATAACATAATAAAATAAAATAAATAAAATAACCTAAACAAAATAACCTAAAAAAAATAAAATAAATAAAAAAATAAAAACTAAAATAAAACAAAATAAATAAAACACAAACTAAACTATAAATTAAAATAAACCTAAAATAAAAACCTATATTAAATAAAAAACTAAATAAAAAATAAAATAAAATAAACCTAAATAAAAAATAAAATAAAACTAAATAAAATAAACCTAAAAAATAAACCTAAAAAATAAAACCTATACCCTAAACTAAAAAAAAACCTTAAACCTAAAATAAATAAAAATAAAATAAACCTAAACCTAAACTAAAATAAATAAAAAACTAAACCTAAACCTAAAATAAACTAAACCTAAACCCTAAACTAAATAAAATAAAATAAACTAAAATAAACCAAAACCTAAACTAAAAATAAAACCTAAAAAATAAACCTAAAACCTAAACCTAAAAAATAAAATAAAAAAACCTAAACCTAAACTTAAAAAATAAAAAATAAACCTAAACCTAAAAAATAAAATAAAAATAAAACTAAACTAAAATAAATGAACCTAAACTTAAACCTAAAATAAACTATTTAAAATAAACTAAATAAATAAACCTAAAAATAAAACACTAAATAAAATAAAAAATAAACCTAAATAAAATAAAAATAAATAAAGTAAAATAAATAAAATAAACTAAATAAACCTAAACCTACTTTTAATTTTAAAAAAACTAAACCCTAAAACTAAAACTAAATCCTAAACCCTAAAACCTAAACCCTAAAACCCTAAACCCTAAAACCCTAAACCTAAACTAAAACTAACCTAAACCTAAACCCTAAACCCCAAAGCATAACCCTAACTAAACCCTAAACCCTAAAACCCAAAACCCTAACCCTAAACCTAAACTTAAACCCTAAACTCCTAAACCTTAAGCCTAACTAAAAAACCTAAACTCCTAAACCTAAAACCCTAAACCTAAAGAAACCTAAACCTAAATAAACCTAAAATAACCTAAACCTAAACCCCTAAACCCTAAACCCTAAACTTAACTAATTTAAACTAAAACCTAAAAACCCTAAACCCTAAACCTAAACCTAACCTAAACTAAACCCTAAACCATAAACCTAAACAACAAACCTAAAGTTTAAACACTAAAACCTAAACCCAAACCTAAACCTAACCCTAAACCTACTAAAACCCTAAACCTAAAAAAACCCTAAACCCTAACCTAAACTAAACCCTAAAACAACATAAACCCCAAACCCTAAACTTAAATCTAAAGTAAAAATAAATTAAAAATAAACCTAAACTTTAAAACCTAATAAACTTAAACCTAAGAATGGGAATCTTTATGAACATCACCATCAACTAGGCTAATCTAGATCCCATGGAGGTAAGAGGCACTTTATCGCAGTGGTGGTGGAAGATCTAGAGGTGCTAATGGATATTAAGGTGGTGGTCAAAGAAATGGTTATTATGAAGGCCGAATGAGCGATGTAGGTTATAGCCATGGTGGTGGCTGAGGAGAGATCAGGGATATGATGGTGAATCCCGCTACTCGAGAGGCGGGGGTGGTTCTGATGGGAACTGGAGAAATTGAAGAATGCTAGATCCGATCAGCTGCTTATTAAACTATGTCTTTACAAAGAGATGCTATTATCTTGCTTTTGATTTCCATGCATGCTCATTTTTTGATCTATGTCATCGCTTGTCTTAGAAAACTCGGTGTGTTACTTGGTTAATGAAATCAAAAATAAGAAATGTTGAATTTGAATTTGTTCTCTGTTAAAAAAAAACAAAAACCCTAAACCATAAACTAAAACTTGAACCTTAGACCAAAAACCTAAACCCTAAACCCTAAACACTAAACCCTAAAACCTAAACCCTAAACCCTAACCCTTAACCCTAAACCCTAAATCATAAACCCCAAACCCTAAACCCTAAACACTAAACCCTCAACTAACCCTAAGCCCTAAACCTTAAACCCTAAAAGCTAAAAAGCTAAACCTAAACTAAATAAAACTTAAAAATAAATAAATTAAAAAAACCTAAACTAAAATAAAATAAATAATAAAATAAAATAAAAAACATAAACCAAAAAACCTAAAAAAATAAAAAAAATAAACTAATAAAATAAAATAAATAACTAAACTAAACTAAAAATAAAAAAACCTAATAAAATAAAAAAACTAAACCTAAAGAAAAATAAAATAAAAAATAAAATAAAATAAATAAAACTAAACCTAAAAAAATAAGCCTAAAAAAAATAAATACAAAATGCAACCAAAACCTAAAAAACCTAAACCTAAAATAAAAAATAAAATAAACCTAAACCTAAAAAAAAATAAACAACTAAAATAAAAAAACATAAACCTAAACCTAAGCCAAAGCTAAACCCTAAATAAAATAAGATAAACTAAAATAAACCTAAACCCGAACTAAAAAATAAAACCTAAAATAAAATAAAACTTAAAATAAAAAAAAACCTAAACCTAAACGTTAAAAAAAAATAAACCCTAAACCTAAACCTAGAAATAAGAAATAAGACCTAAACCAAAAAAAAAATAAAATAAAACTAAACTAAAAAATAATCCTAAACCTAAAAAAAGTAAACTAAAATAAAAAACCTAAACTAAAATAAATAAACATAAAAGAAATAAACTAAACTAAATAAAAATAAAAATAAACCTAAACAAAAATAAAAAATAAAATAAATTGAAATAAATAAAAATAAACTAAATAAATTAAATAAACTTAAACCAATAAGTTTACTTAATTTAAAATAAAAAATAAAAATAAAAAATTGAAAAAAATAAAAAAAAACCCTACCCTTAAACCCTAAACCCTAAAACTAAACCCTAAACCTAAACCCTAAACCCTAAACCCTAAACCCTAAACCTAAACCTAAACCTAAACCTTAAACCCTAAACCTAAACCTTAAACCTAAACCTTAAACTTAAACCCTAAACCTAAACCCTAAACCCTAAACCCTAAACCAACTAAACTAAACACAAAAAACCTATATAACTAAACTAAATAAAACTTAAATAAAAAAAAACCTAAACCTAAATAAATAAATAAAATAAAATAAAACAAATACCTAAAGTAAAATCTAAACCTAAACCTAAACCTAACCTTAAATGTAGAAAAAATTAAAATAAAAAAAAAAAACTAAAATAAAATAAAATAAATAAAACCTAAAAAAATAAATAAATAATTAAAATAAAATAAAAATAAACCTAAAATAAAATAAAATAAAAACTAAATAAAAACCTAAACCTAAAAAATAAACCTAAAAATAAAACTTAAAAAATAAATTAAAAATAAAATCTAAACCCTAAACTTAAAAAAAAAAAACTAAACCAAAAATAAACAAAATAAAATAAACCTTAACCTAAATAAAAATAAACTAAACTAAAATAAATAAAACCTAAACCTAAACCTAAAATAAACTAAACCTAAACCCTAAACTAAATAAAATAAAATAATCTAAAAAATAAAACCTAAAAATTAACCTAAAATAAAAACCTAAAACCTAAACCTAAAAAAAAAAATAAAACCTCCTAAACCTAAAAATAAAAATAAATCTTAAACATAAAAGGAAAAATAAAAATAAAACTAAACTAAAAATAAGAATAAACCTAAACCTAAACCAAAAAATAAACTAAAATAAAAAACCTAAACTAAAATAAATAAACCTAAAATAAATAAACTAAATTAAACAAAAATATAAAATAAACCTAAATAAAATAAAAATAAAATAAACTAAAATAAAAAAATAAACTAAATAAACTTAAACCTACCAGTTTATTTAATTTATAAAAAAGCCCTAAACCCTAAACCTTAAACCTTAAATCGTAAACCTTAAACCCTAAACCTTAAAACCTACAACCCTAAACCCTAAACTCTAAACCACAAACCCTAAACCCTAAACCCTAAAAAAAACCAAAAAAAAACCTATACATAAATAAATAAAACCTAAAAAATAAATAAATAAAAAATAAATAAAACCTAAACTAAACTAAACCTAAACCTAAAATAAAAAATAAAATAAAAAATAAAAAACTAAACTAAAATAAAATAAATAAAACCTAAACAAAACTAAAAAATAAAATCCTAAAATGTAAAACTAAATAAAATAAAACTAAATGTAAAATAAAATAAATAAAATAAAATAAATAAAAAACCTAAACCTAAAAATAAACCTAAAAATAAAACCTAAACCCTAAACTAAAAAAACCTAAAATAATAAACAAAATAAAATAAACCTTAACCTAAACTAAAATAAACTAAACTAAAATAAATAAAACCTAAACCTAAAATAAACTAAACCTAAACTCTAAACTAAATAAAATAAAATAAACTAAAAAATAAAACCTAAAAAATAAACCTAAAATAAAAACCTAAAACCTAAACCAAAAATAAAAAAAATAAAAACCTAAACCTAAAAATAAAAAATAAAACCTAAACATAAAAAATAAAATAAAAATAAAACTAAACTAAAAATATGCATAAACCTAAACCTAAACCTAAAAAATAAGCTAAAATAAAAAACCTAAACTAAAATAAATAAACTAAATTAAATAAAAAAATAGAAATAAAAATAAAAAATAAAATAAAGTAAAAAAAAATAAACTAAATAAACTAAATAAACTTAAACCTATCGGTTTACTTAATTTTAAAAATATCCTAAACCCTAAACCCTAAACCCTAAATCCTAATCCCTAAACATAAAAAATAAATCGAAACCCTAATCCCTAAAAAATCATAAAACCTAAACCCTAAAGTAACCCTAAACCCTCAAAACCCTAATCCCTAAAGCCAAAATAATAAATCCTAAACCCTGAACCCTAAATCCTAAACCCTAAACCCTAACACTAAAACCCTAAACCCTAACCCTAAACCCTAAATTCTAAAAGCATAAAACCTAAAACCCTAAACCCTAAACCCTAAACCCTAACCCTAAACCCAAACCCTAAACCTAAACCTAAAGTTACTAAATAAATTAAAAAAACAAACCTAAACCCTAAAACCTAATAAACCTAAACCCTAAGAATGGACAGAACCTTGATGGCAAGAACATCACCAACCAGTTCATCTAGATCATGGAGGCAATGTGAAGGAAGAGGAGGTGGTTCTGATGGGAATTGGAGAAACTGAAGAACATTTGATCTTATCTGCTGCTTATGAAACTGTGTCTATACAATAGAGATGGTTCTACTTACCTAGTGATTTTGATTTGCTCTATGGGTGCTCATTTTTATCTTTGTCGCTTATGTCTTAGAAAACTTGGGATGCTACTTGGTGGATGAAATTGAAAAGAAAAAATGTGGAATATGAATTTATTGTCTGTTAAAAAAACCCTTAAACCCTAAACTAAAACTTAAACCTTAAACCTAAACCTCAAACTTTAAACCCTAAACTAACCCTAAGTCCTAAATCCTAAAGCTAAAAACCTAAACCTAAGCTAAATAAAATTGAAAAATAAAAGAAATAAAAAACCTAAACAAAAATACAAAATAAAATCAAATAAAATAAAAACTAAAACTAAAACCTAAACCTAAACTTAAAAAGAAAATAAAATAAAAAATAAAACTAAACTAAAATAAAATAAATGAAAACTTAAACTAAACTTAAAAAAATAAAACCTAAATCAAATAAAACTAAACCTAAAATAAAATTAAAATAAACCTAAAATAAAATAAAATAAAAACTAAATAGAAACCTAAACCTAAAAAATAAACCTAAACTTAAATAATAAATAAAACCTAAACCCTAAACCAAAAAAAAATCTAAACCTAAAATAAAAATAAAATAAACAAAATAAAATAAAATTAAATGTAAACCTAAATAAACTAAACCTTAATCTAAACCTATACTAAATAAAATAAAATAAACTAAAATATACCTAAACCTAAACTAAAAATAAAACCTAAAAAGAAACTTAAAGTAAAAAACCTAAAACTTAAACCTAAAAAAAATAAAATAAAAACCTAAACCTAAAAATAAAAAAAAATAATATAAAACCCAAACCTAAAAGATAAATAAAAATAAAAATCAACTAAAAAATAAACCCAAATTTTAAAAATAAACTAAAAAAAACCTAAACTAAAATAAATAAACCTAAAATAAATAAACTAAACTAAATAAAATATAAAATAAACCTAAATAAAAGAAAAATTAAAATAAAGTCAAATAAAAAATAAACTAAATAAACCTAAACCTACTAGTTTAATTTAAAAAAAATTGTAAACCCAAAATCCTAAACTTAAGCCCTAAACCCTAAACCCTAAAACTATCCCTAAACCCAAACCCTAAACCTACAAAGCTAAACATACAACCAAAACCCTAAACAAACCCATAAACCTTAAATCCTAAACCCTAAACCCTAAACCCTAAGCCTAAAACTAAACCCTAAACCTAAACCATAAATCCTAAATCCCTAAACCCTAACCCCTAAACCCTAAACCCTAAAACCTAACCCTAAACTTAAACCAAAAATCTAAACCCTAAATCCTAAGCCTAAACTAACCTAAACACTAAACCCCAAACTAACCTAAACCCTAAGAATGAACCTTGATGGCAGAACATATCACTTCACTCATCTAGTAGTGAGGTGAAGGCAGAGGTATGGTTATGTGGTGGTGGGGATTGGAGGTGCTGGTGGATATGGAGGTCATGGTTATGGAAGCAAGATGAGTGACCGAGCTTATAGCCGTGGTGGTGGAGGAAGAAGAGATTAGGGATATGATGGCAGATCCCGCTTCTCGAGAGGTGGGGTTAGTTTTAATGGAAACTGGAAAAGCTGAAGAATGGCCGATCTGATCTGCTGCTTATGGAATAGTGTATTTATAGTAGAGACGATTCTACTTATCTAGATTTGCTCTATGGGTGCTCATTTTTATCAATGTCGCTGTCTTAGAAAACTTGGGGTGCTACTTGGTTGATTAAATCAAAAGAATAAATATTGAATATGAATTTTCTTTTGTTAAAAAAACCTTAAACCCTAAACCTAAAACCCTAAACTAAAACACTAAACCTAAACCTAAAACCCTAAACCCTAAACCCTAAACCCTAAACACTAAACATTAAAAAACTAAACCCTAAACCCTAAACCCTAAAACCATAAACCCTAAATGCTAAAACCTACAACCCTAAACCCCAAACCCTAAACCCTAAACCCTAATCCCTAAGCAAACCCTAAACCCTAAATCCTAAACTAACCTTAAACCTTGAATAAAGATGTCATTAGGAGTAGATCTAAAGAATGACCTAATCCTAACATAGTTATGGTAGCTAAAGAAAATGTCTTCAAGAGACTTTCTCTTGACTATTAGAGATTTGAATACCCTATCATATTATAATACCATATATTGTAGTATAATGTATCATCATATATTTGAGCATGTAGTGATGTGTTTTTGGATGTTATAAGATGGTTTGAAATGTTTTAGTATATTATGGTGTGGTGCCTTATAGTCTATATTAATATAAATCATAAAAATATTGATTTAATAAATCAGATGATGAAGTTTGTTAAATTTGAACGGGAATTAGGTTGTAGTACCAAAGGTTACGCCACTGTAGTCTAAAAAAAGTAAGATTTTATGTTCAAAATAAATATTATATGTTGTAGCATCATGTGAGACTTTAAAATGGTGGAATTTGGCCAAATTCATAATAGGTAGAGCATGGCAACATAATATATTATTTCAACTTAAAATATGTAAGTGATACAACTAAAATCTAGTTTTTTATTGTAGACTAATTTTATGATTTTTTATCTTAAGCAATCCATTGTGATGTGATATGCAATATAATATAATATAATATGTCATAGTGTATTATAATATAGAATGACATAACATAGTGTAGCATCATGCATTATAGCATACTATTGTGCATTACTACTTGTTGTTTAGCATATTTTAGTTTGTTATAATATGATGTAGTAGAGTTTGTACTGGTATAATTCATAAAAGTACTGATTAATAGGCTGAGATGATGGGATTTGGCCAAATTTAAGGTAAGCTTTAGGGAACATCATTGGGGGTGTGCTATGGTGTGTCATTTAATCAAAAGAATTTAATTTTGCATCCAAAATAAATGTTCACTTTTCAACCAAATTTTATAAATTTTTTTGCTTAAAGTGATTCATTTTAAGGTGTAATGTAAGATAATATATTATATGAAAGCATATTAAAATATAATGTACATAAAAATATAACTTCATATATATATATGAATGTGGTGGTGTGTTACTAAGTGTTATTGTACATTTTAGCATGTTTTTCTTTTGTTATAATACATTAGGTCAAAACTCACAAAATGTTAATTTGAAGGTTGAGATGGAAGAATTTGGCCAAATTCATGGCACACACCAAGAAGCAACATTAAAATTATGCTATTTTGTACCATTTCTAATAGAAAAATAACAATTTTACATCTAAAATGAACATTATTCATATTTTGAGAAAACTTTGTTATTTGTTCCAATTAAGTGATTCTAATGAGGAGTAATGTTAGACAATATATTATATTATAGAAAATTATAATATAACATCATATATTATATTATAATATAGTATGTTAATTCACACTATAATATCTTTAGCATGATATTATATAGTTAGTTTGAGCTTGCGCTATCACAAATCATAAAATGTTGATTATAATGTTAAGATGATGTAATTTGAATGAATACATTGTCAGGCTTTGGTTGAGGTATTAAAGGTGTGCATGAGAAAAGAAATAGAATTTGATGAGAATTCCTTGCCAAGGACATGGAGGGAGATCCGCAAGGAGATCACACATGCATTGGACATGACATGTGAGTGGTCTGTCGAGGGCAAAAGAAGAAGAAAATCTGGGATAAGGTTTGATTTTGATTTGATTATATGATTTGTGGAAAGAAGTTCAGCTCAGGATAAAATCTATAATCCATCGATGATTAAGATTGAATCATTTAATTTGTTCTATTTTAATTGATGTGGAGGCATATCTGCTAGAGATATGGGCTCGAGTCCGCTAGGGATCGGTATATGAACCTTCCACTAGAGAAGCAGGTTTGGGCTATCACCGGGGATTGGGATTTGAGTTTGATTTCATAGATTTATTTGGGGATGTATCCAGGGATAAGAGTTTGGTTGGATTTCTTTGATTTAGACTCTATTACGGGGAGTTGGTTTAATTTGGCTCCACTAGGGAGGTTGGTTTTGAATTTGATTTATTTTCTTGACTTATTTATATATGATTTATTCCACTAGTGAGAAGGTTATGATTTAACTCACTAGAAAAGAAAGGGTTTAATTTAATCGAGTTAATGTATCCAAGGTGATGGAGCCACGAGAAGGGGCTATATCGCCTGGCCTACCTTAGGGTTACAAATCCAAAAGGATAGTCCACCTAGGGTAGAGCCAACCTAATGGGATGCCTTTCAATGTGCAATGACCGTAAGTGCAAAGGCATAGCAAACTTACATCTTCAGGAACAACTAGGGTGATCTCTTGGTAAATACAACAAATCAAACCCGACTTAGGGGTGAGAGTGAATGCCACGGGACTTATATCAACTCAAGAGTAGTTAGGATTCCTATAGGAGTTTTGGACACTTCCCTAAAGAGAGGATACCTCCTTAGGAAACGGTACCATTAGGGGTGTCCTCCTAATCTATGAGTGAATATATATTTTGTTTATATGTTTGTGTGGACCCTATTTGTGTGCAAGAGACCGCACTAAGAAGGGGCTATGTCAGCCTTAACCTATCTTAGATTTACTGGACCAATGGTAAATCTGCACATCCATAGGATGGATTCTCCAACCATAGGAGTGGTTACTCGAAAAGGGGAACTGTCCAATCTGATAGTAACCCGGGTAGTGTCTAAATGGTGTCACAAAGGATGTGATCCAAATACAATGCCCACATTGAGGTGCGACTAGGGGCTACTAGGGGCATTATCCTAAGCCTTGGAAAAGATAGCCTATAGGTGCACGGTGGCCAACTCAAGGAGAAAGCATAGCAGACTTACATCTACCTTGAGTGGTGTATTCTAAGGTGCAGAACTAACCAACATAAGGTGTATCATCATGAGTGGTGTATCCAACATAGTGAGAACCAACAAACCTAAGGTGCATTGGTGTGCAATGATCAACCTGGAAAGAAAGCTTGTAGGCTTACAACTTTCCAAGCAGAATTGATCATCGGATAGTCTATCATCGATGGACATATGCTATCCGAGATAGAGAACTACTAAGGGGAGCCCCGAGGAAGGACCGACCTAGACTTGAAGCGTTAGAGGGAAGGAGCCGCGAGGAGACTTATCCTAAACCTCAAATATACTTGACCCAGTCAGTACACAAAGGCTAATCCAAGAAGTGTAGAAGACACACATCCTCTAAATGAAGCCAACATGATTATTGGCCATGATAAGCCTACCAAAACCAATACTAACAGGCAAAGGGCCAAGTAAGAAGGAAAGCATATCGGACTTACATCTTCCAAACCAAGAAGACCATTGAGGTGACACACTAGTGTAGCAGTCCCAACCTAGAGCAGAGTGAGTGCTTGGGGAGTTATCTCAACTCGAGGAGCACGAGAAAATATATGTGTTTATTTATATGTTTGTGTATAGTTTATGTTTGTGTTTGTGTTGTGTCGATGAAGGATGGATGTTGCTCGGGTTCCTTACACCTACCATAAATACATCTTGACGGCTTCACTAACAAGAATACTTTCAACATGGAAGAGATTAACTTTAAAATGGAATTTTAATTGACAATAATTGCTTTCAAACATGATTTATAATATTTCTTTAAGTAGAGCCCATTGATTGGAAGCATTTGGCTCTCCCTTATGATTAATAAGGATAAGATCATCCTTGGTAGGCCTTTCCTATGGAAAAAGGGCCTTCCAGTGGGTTCAAACTTGCCTCCCATCTTATAAGCAAATCGATCTCCTCAAAATAAGCTCTTCTACTTGAAAGGCTCTAGGATGGACCAACTTATTGTGAGCTTGAATCATTTTAGCTAACTTGAGGTTTTGGCATGCAGTGAGTCTCTCCTCAAACCTTTGAGCTCTTATAATCATAACTTGGCATTATGCTTTGTTGTGATCTTGCTACCCTTATCTTAGTAATGGAATTGGATTTCTAATGGTAGAATGACTTGAGACCAAACTAAGGAGAAAGAGTACGAGTTGGAGTTCTATATGTGGTGAGGTAGGCCCATAAGGCTTCAACTAATAGCTCATGCCACTATTGCTTGTTGTTGTTAAGTATATTCTTTAGTATTTGGATGAGAGTTTTATTGAAGGCTTCTACTAAGCCATTTTCCCTCGGGTAGTTGATTGTAGAATATCTTCAATCTATGTTGTGTCTCCGGGCAAAGTTGTTGATCTTATTGCTCTTAAATGCAGTACCATTATCAGATATAATTCATCAAGATATAAAATATATACAATATGGTTCCTAAAACATTGGAGCACATGATGACCACCTCAGGAAATCCTTCGCCCATTTGGAAAAGTAGTTAGTAGCTAAGATGAAGATGACCCTTGGAAGAAGGAGGATCAATCGGACCCACTATGTTGGTACCCCAACACTTTCGAATGGCCATGAGGCCAATGTATGATGTAGATTGTTGGGTGGTTGGTGTAGGACCCCACTATTTATTTAACATTGGTGGCTTTTCCTAGTGGTATCCATACAATCTTTGATCATAGATGGCCAATAGTATCCTAGTGTCTTGATCTTGGCTATCATTTTCAGACTAGATTTGTTGGCTCCACATAATCTTGAGTGTACTTGGGTCAAAATTTTATGAGTTTCATGCTTGTCTAAACAACGTAACCACATATGATCGAAAGACCACCGGTACAAGACACCATCCACAAGAGCAAAGTGCTATATGCTTCATTTAATAGGCTTAGGACTTCTCTTGAGGTAGTTTGCCTTTATTTAGGTAATCCATGAATGGTTACCTCCAATCTAACTCCTCATCCTTCTTGGCGATGGAAATCTCCCCTTCAAGAGAGTACTTTTTGATGAGTTCAATATCAATAAGCGATAAAAATTGTCTATTTTGGACCTTTATTGATATGGACTCATCTCTGAACATGCAACTCCTTGGCAAGCTTAGCTCAGATACATATGATGTTCTCTCTCGAGGAATATTATAAATGGTAACCTATAGGATTTGGCTAATAACTCAATGGTGTACTTATGGTAGTGATAGGGCAGGCTTTATAACCTTATAGGACCATATTTGGTTGATAACTAGTTGAGAATCTCAGATGTTGATGCTGGATGCTTAGAGTAACTCTACACATCGAGCCTCATATCGCTTGATGTTGGTGCAAGGATTGGACAAGATGATATGAGAATCTCATCACCTGCGGTCGAGTGAAGAGAACTATTTACCCTTGCCTTTCCTAGAATAATAGTATATTATGGTTTTCTCTTCTTTGAGAGGAAGCACCATCAAAGTACATCTCCTAGCGGTGAATGCTTGTATCCCCTAAGTTCATGATTTATTCATTGGGAGATCATCATAAGTGGAAAGTAGGAAGTGGGTGTCTTTGTTAAGAAATCACTAGCGTTGGTCATGTGAGATATTGTAGTTGATCTTAGAGATTAAGTTCACCTTATGAGAAGCATGTAGTGTCAGCTTTTGGGATGCAAAGATTAAAGCTAGGCAATGCTTCTCAATGGGTGTATAAATAACTTAGTAGGGATTAGGCGATGTAGATAGTGCATTTTCTTCCCTTAGTCATTGGCGGGCCAACAAAGCACCAAAGGAGTCATCTAACATGAGTGTAAAGTATGAGAGGCTTGCAGGATAAGTGGTAGAACCATGGCATCATCGGTAATGCTTGATGCCTTGAAGGCATGCTCACACTTGTCATCCACTTGAACTTGGCATCCTTTTGATAAGGCGAGAATGGTAACATCTTCTCGATAGGTTGGATATAAAGCATCTTAGATATGCGCCCTTGGAATGATCAGTTGAGTTAAACTTTTTTGGGTGGCATTTCTAATATCCTTGATCTTATCGGATCGATTTGATACCACAGTGTCAACAAACCAAGGAATTTCCTTGAAGCTACTCCAAATGCATACTTGGGGGTTCATTTTGAGGTTAAATTATCTTAAGCTTGTTTGAAAAATACTCTCAAGTCAAGAGATGGTCTCTCATTTCTCTACTTTTGAGCACGAGATCAGCGACATAGCACTGATGATGATGAATGAGTTCATCAAGATTCTCTAAAATAAAAAAATAAAAACCTAAACTAAAAAATAAAATAAAATAAACTAATAAAATAAACTAAAATAAAATAACTAAAACCTAAACTAAACTAAAAATAAAATAAAGAGAATAAAACTAAAATATAAATAAAATAAAATAAAATAAAAATAAATAAAACCTAAATAAAATAAAATAAAAATAAATAAACTAAAATAAACTAAAATAAAATAAATAAACCTAAACTAAACTAAAATAAAAAATAAACTAAAATAAATTTAAATAAAACTAAAAATAAAACCTAAAAATAAAAAAATAAAATAAAACCAAAATAAACTAAAAAAAATAAAATAAAACCTAAACCTAAAAAAAAAAATAAACCTAAACCTAAAAATAAATAAAATAAAACTAAACTAAAATAAATAAATAAAACCTTAACCTAAAATTAAACTAAAATAAAAAAACTAACTAATAAAACCTAAAATAAAATAAATAAATAAAAAATAAAATAAAAATAAAATAAAAATAAAAAAATAAAATATAATATAAATAAAAAATAACTAAATAAACCTAAACTCCTTTGATTTTTTTTTTTTTTTAAAATCTAAATCTAAACCTAAAAAACCCTAAACTAAATAAACTAAACCTTGATACTTAATTTAAACAAAAAGTCATAAACCCTAAAACTAACCTATAAACACACCTAAACCCCAAACCACAAAAAACTAACCAAACCCAACTAACTTAACCTTAAATCCTAAGCATAAATCCTAAACTAACAAACCTAAACCCTACACCACAACCCTAAACCCTAACCCACAAACCTAAAACCTATAAACCCAAACCACTAAACAAACTAAACCCAAAACTAAGTAAAATATTAAAAAAAAATTTAATCCTAAAGCCTAAAACTAAACTAAACCTTAGAATGGATGGAACCTTGGTGGGAAATCATGTCACCAGCTTAGTTTGGGCGGTGGCACTATCGTAGTGGTGGTGGTGGGGATGAGGTCTTTCTGGATATGGAGGTGGAGGTGGTGAGTGTGGTTATGGAGGTGGGAGAGCGGTTACAGGTGGTGATGGAGAGATCAGGGAGATGATGGGGATCCTACTTGAGGGCTAGAGTGGTTCTAATAGACTAGAAAGGAAGAAATCGATCACTTATGGAACTATCTTTACAATAGAGATAGTTCTAGTAATCTAGTGTTTTAGATTCACTCATTTGCTTTTTTATCTATGTTGTCTTGTGTCTTAGAAAACTTGGTGTGTTACTTGGTTGATGAAATCCAAAGAAGAAATGTTGAATCTAAATTTGTTCTCTATTAAAAAAAATAAAACCCTAAACAAAACTAAAACCTAAACCCTGACCTTAAACCTTGCCTTAAACCACCAAACCACTAAACCATAAACCTACCACAACTCACCCTAAAACTAAACCACTACCCTAATCCACCATAAACCACAAATAAACCTAACCATCCCTACCCTAAACCTACTAACCACTATCACTCCTACCCCAACCCACTAAACACACTGAGCCACTGAAAAATACCTATAACTAAATAAAATAAAATAAATAAACAAACCTAAATAAATAAAATAAATATAAGATATAAACTAAACTAAAAACTAAGCCTAAGCTAAAGATAAAATTTAAAATAAAACTAAAAAATAAATAAAAAACCTAAACTAAATAAATAAATAAAATAAAAATACCTAAAATATAAAAAACTAATGAAATACCTATACTAAGATAAAACCTGAAATAAATAAATAAAAAAGGCCCTAAACCTAGGCAAAAAGATAAATAAAAATGAGCTAAACTAAGATAAATAAAACCTAGGCCTAAGATAAATAAACCTAACTAAACTAAATGAGCCTCTTTGCTTTTTATAAAACCATCTCCTAAAAACTGAGCCCAGATCCTGAGCCCTCAGGCCTAGGCCTAAACTGGGCAACTGACCTAAACCTGAGGCCCTGACACTGAGCCACCAAACAGGCTAAATCTGAGCCAGGCCTGAGCCACAACCACTGGCTAACTGCAGTGACTGACCAACTGAGCCTGAAACAGGCCTAAAAGGATTGAGCCACCCCTGGACCTGGGCTGAGCCCCAGGCCCTAAATCTGATCTCCTAGCCTGACCCTGACCCTGAGGCCACTGAGCCTGGCTAAATGGGCCTGAGCCTGACCCTGGTAAGCTGAAAGGTGACCACAGGCCTAACCTGGGCCACCACTGGGCCACAGGCCAAACTAAGACCTGGGCCTGGGCCTCCATGACTGACCCAGACTCTAAACTAAATACAATAAATGAAAATAATGAGCTAAAAAATATGATAAGAAAAATATAAGATAAAACCTAACCTAATAAAATAAAGATAAAGAATAAAACCTAATAGATAAAAGCTAAACTAAAAAATAAAATAAACTAAAACCTAAATAAATAAAACTAAATAAATAAAAATAAAAATAAACCTAAAATAAAAAATAATTAAATAATAAATAAAAAAATATGAACCTAAAATAAAACCTAAAAATAAATAAAAAAAATAAAACCTAAACTAAAATAAAAAACTAAATAAATTAAAATAAAATAAACTAATAAAACAAACCAAAATAAAATAAACTAAAATAAATAAAAACCTAAACTAAAAATAAAACTAAAAAATACCTAAAATAAAACTAAACCTAAAAAAAAATAAAATAAAACCAAAACCTAAACCTAAATAAAAAATAAAACCTAAACTAAAAAAATCTAAAATAAAACTAAAAATAATCTAATAAAATAAAACCAAATAAATAAACTTAAAATAAACTAAAAATAATTAAAATTAAAGAAATTCAAATAAAATAAAATAAACTAAATAAACTAAAACCTACTTGGTTTGCTTAAATTTATATAAAACCCTAACCCTAAACCTAAAACTCTAAGACTAACCCAACAAACTGAAACTTACACCTAAAACCTGACCTAAACCTAAAACCCCACAAAACCCTAAAACCCTAAACCAGCCTAAACCCAAAACCCTAAACCACAAACCCAAACCCAAACTAAAACCTAGGCCACAAACCCAAAACTAAACCCTAAACACAACCCTAAGCAAACCCTAAACCACCTAAACCTAAACCCAAACTAACCTAAACTAACCTACCCTAAGAATGGGTAGAACCTTGATGGTAGGAACATCACCATCAACTAGCTTTAATCAAATGGTGGAGGTGGAGGCTGATTATTTAGGTGTTGGGGATGGGGATATGGTGGTGGTTTATGGGAGGGGAATGAAGGTTACAACATGGTGGTGGCGGAGGGAGAGATCAGGATGATGGGATCTACTTGAGAGGCGGGGTTGGTTGATGGGAACGGAGAAACTAAAGAATGGTCGATCATTCTTATGGAACTATGTCTTTATAGTAGAGATGGTTATACTTATCTAGGGTTTTGATTTGCTCATGGGTGCTCATTTTTTATCTATGTCATCTTGTGTCTTAGAAAACTTGGGTGCTACTTGGTTGATGAAATTGAAGAAGAAATGTTGAATGAATTTTTCTCTATTAAAAAAACCTTAAACCCTAAATTAAAATAGAAACCTAAACCTAAAACCAAAACCTAAACCAAACTAAACCTTAAAACCTAAATCTAAAATACAAACCCTAAACCCACAAACCATAAACCCTAAACCCCAAAACCTACAATAAACCAAAACTAAACTAAACCTAAACCCTAAACCATAAAATAAACCCTACCCTAAACCCTAAATAACACTAAACCTAAACCTAAACCTTGAATAAAGATGTCATTAAAAGTAGATCTAAAAGAATGACCTAATCTAACATAGTTATGGTAAGAAAATTTCTTCAAGAGACTTTCCCTTGGATATTTGAATACCTTAAACCCAACCCTAAATCATATTATATAATCATATATAGTATAATATCATCATATATTTGAGCATGTAATGATGTGTTTTTGGATGTTATATAATGTTTTGAAATGTTTTAGTATATTATGGTATTGTATATAATTATATTAATATAAATCATAAAAATATTGATTAAATAAATCAAAGATGAAATTTGTTAAATTTGAAGTGGGAATTAGGTTATAGTACCAAAGGTGTGCTACCACTTATAGTCTAAAAGAGTAAGATTTTATGTTCAAAATAACTATTATATGTTGTAGCATAGTATAACATCATCATATCATAATATATTGTTCTCATTTTAAATTCTTTTAGTATTTTACAATCGTCGAACTACACTAGCATTATTTATAAAAATGTTGACTTAGACTTTAAAATGGTGGAATTTGGCCAAATTCATAATAGGTAGAGCATGGCATCATAATATATTGTTTCAATTTAAAATATGTAAGTGATTCGACTAAAATATATTGTTTTTTATTATTTAGACTAATATTATGACTTTTTATCTTAAATAGTCCCTTGTGATGTGATATGAAATATAATATTATATATTATGTTATAGTGTATTATGATATAGGATGCCATAACATAGTGTAGCATCATGCATTATAGCATACTATTGTATTACTACTTGTTGTTTACCATATTTTAGTTTGTTATATATGATGTAGTAGAGTTTGTACTTGGTATAGTTCATAAAAATACTAATTTATGAGATGGATTTGGCCAAATTTAAGGTAACCTTTAGGGAACAACATTGGGGTGTGCTATGGTGTGTCATTTAATCAAAAGAATGGAATTTTCCATCCAAAATGAATGTTCATTTTTCAACTAAATTTTATAATTTTTTACTTAAACTGATTCATTTTAAGGTGTAATGTAAGATAATATATTATATGAAAGCATATTAAAATATAATGTACATAAAATATAACTTCACATATATATGAATGTGGTGGTGTGTTACTAAATGTTATTGTACATTTTAGTATGTTTTATTGTTATAAAACATTGGTCAAAACTCACAAAATTGTTAATTTGAAGGTTGAGATGGAAGAATTTGGCCAAATTCACACAAGAAGCAACACCAAAATTATGCTATTTTGTACCATTTCTAATAGAAACATAACAATTTTACATCCCAAATGAACATTATTCATATTTTGAGAAATTTTGTTATTTGTTCCTTTTAAGTTATTCTAATGAGGTGCAATGTTAGACAATATATTATATTATTAAATTATAATATAACATCATATATTATAATATAATATAGTGTGTTAATTCTATAATATGTTTAGCATGATATTGTATAGTTAGTTTGAGCATGCACCATCATAAATCATAAAATGTTGATTATAATGTTAAGATGATGTAATTTGAATGAATACATTGTTAGGCTTTTGGTTGAAGTATTAAAGGTGTGCATAAGAGAAAAAAATAATATTTGATGAGAATTCCAAGGCAAGGACATGGAAGATCCTAGGGATCACATGCATTGGACATGACATGTGAGGGGTCTATGTCGAGGCATAGAAGAAGAAAATCTGGGGATAAGGTTTAAATTTGATTTGATTATAAGATTTATGGAAAGAAGATCCACTTGGGGATAAGAATCTATAATCCATAGATTAAGATGGTCGACTTTAATTTGTTTTATTTTAATTGATGTGGAGGCATATCTTAGAGATATGGGCAGTCCCTAGGGAGTTTATGAACCTTCCACTAGGGAAAGTTTGATCATGGGATTGGATTTGACTTTGATTTCATAGATTTGTTTGGGGATGTATCCACTAGGGATAAGAGTTTGGTTGGATTTCTTTGATTTAGACTCTACTGGGGAGTTGGTTTAATTTGGCTCCATTGGGGAGGTTATTTTTGGATTTGATTTGTTTGCTTGACTTATTTATATATGATTTGGGGCTCCATTAGGGAGAAGGGTGTGATTTAACTCACAGGAAAAATTGATTGGGTTTAATTTGTCGAGTTAATCTATGGACCATCGGTGTGTGGGGACCACTAAGAAGGGGCTATATCAACCTTGACCTACCTGGTTTACAAATCCAAGGATAGTACAGCTGTGGAGAGCTAGCCAACCTAAGGGGTTGCCTTTTGGTATGCAACGGTATGCTAGGAAGAAGGTGTAGCATCTTCCAAAGTGAGGAATAACCACTAGGGTGACTGTTGGATGCAAATCAAACCTGTAGACTCTTGAGTGAATGTCATTGAGGACTTATGTCAACTCAAAGTAGTCGATTAATTTTATCATAATATCATGTGATTTAATATGGTTTGTTTGGTTTAGTTTGATTTTGAATTGAGGGCATATCCGCTAGGGATGGAGCTTAGTGAAATTTGATAGATTTAATTTATGGACCATGTCGGTGTGTGATGGACCCACTGAGAAGGGGCTATATCAGACTTGTCCTATCTCAGATTTATAAATCCAAAGGGATAGTCTATTGGCCATGGGATAGAGCTAGCCTAAGGGGTTGTCTTTTTTTGAATGGTTGTGCTAGAAAGAAGGCATAACACATCTTCTAAAGCGGGGGAACAACCTATTGGTAGCACAATAAATTGAACCTGACATAAGGGAAACTAATGAGTGAATGTCTTTGGGGACTTATATCAACTCAAGAGTTGTCAAGTGATTCTTATAGGGAGTTTTTGCTAACACCACCATAAAGATAAGATAACTTCTTGGGAAAAGGTACCTTAGGGATGTCCTCCAATCCACAAGTGAATATATATTTTGTTTATATGTTTTGCGTGGACCTTGTTGTGATGGACCACACAGAAGAGTATGTCGACCTTGACCTATCTCAGATTTCTTGGACCAAGGGAGGGGGATTCTCCAACCATAGGGTGGTTAGAAGGAACTATCAATCCGATAGTAACCAGTAGTGTCTAAATGGGATCACAAAGAATGTGATCCAAATATAATGCCCACATGGGAAGTGCTAGGGGCATTATCGAGCACGAAAAAAAAGAAAGCTATAGGTGTTAAGGAGAAAGTGTAGTAGACTTACATATGCCATGAGTGGTGTATCTGGTGTGAGAACCAACCAACTAAGGTGTATCCATCGCATGAGTGGTGTATTTCATAGTGAGAACCAACCAACTAAGGTGGTGTGCAATGATCAATGGAAAGAAAGTGTGTAGCTTACAACTTTCCAAGAATTGATCATCATATAGTCATCGGTGGGACAAATGTTATCTAACCTAGAGAGACTACTAGAGGGAGCCCAAGGATGGACTGACTTGAAGTAATGAGGGAGGAAGGAGCCACTAGGGGACTTATCCTAAACCTCAAATATACTCAACAGTCGGTGTATGAAGGCTAATCCAAGAATAATGCATTGAGACTCACATCCTCTTAAACAAAACAACATGAGGTAGCTTCGACCACGATAAGGCTACCAAACTAATAAGGTGCTCATCATTGTGTAGTGGCCATAAGTAAGGAAAGCATAGCATACTTACATCCTTTAAAGAAGAAGACCAGGGGTGACACTAGTAGGGTAGCATCGACCCGACTAGAAAAGCTGAGTGAGTGGGGGGCATTATCTTAACTCAGTAGCTCGAGACAAAATATATGTGTTTATTTTATATGTTTCTGTGTAGTTTGTATTTGTTTTATTTCGATGAAGGATAGGATGCTTTGAGTTCCTTACACTAACCCTAAACACATGCGTGGCAAAAAAGAATACTTTCAACATGGAAGAGATTGAATTTGAAATGGAATTTTCATTGATGATAATTATTTTCAAACATAATTTATAATATTTCTTTAAGTAGAGCCAATTGATTGGAAGCATTGGATGCTCTCTCTTATGATAAATAAGCTGATAAGATCCTCCGTAGGCCTTCTCTATGGAAAAAGGGCCTTCCCAAGTGGGTTCAAACTTGCCTCCCATCTTACGATGATACAATTTGTCTCCTTAGAACTAAAATAAGCTCTCTACTTGAATAACAAAACAGACCAAACCTTGAGCTCTTCAAGCTCTCTAACTTGAATTCTCTTTCTTGTGATCTTACCATGCTATCCTTAGTGATGGGAGTTGGACTTCTAATGGTAGAACAACTTCCCATACACTAAGGAGAAAGGAGAAAATTAGTTGGAGTTCTATATGGTGTGGTAGGCCCACAAGGCTTCAACTAACTTCTCGCCACTATAAACTTATTATTGTTGAGTGTATTCTTTAGTATTTGGATGAGAGTTTATTGAAGGCTTCTAAGCCATTTCCTCGTAGTTGATGGTAGAATATCTCCAATCTATACTGTCTCTGGGCAAAGTTGTTGATATCGATGCTCTTGAATGCAGTACCATTATCGGTATAAGTCATCGGCACTCCAAACTATATATCGATATGGTTCTAAAAAATTGGAGCACATCTAGCGAGTGACCTCTCAAATCACCTTCACCCATTTGGAAAAGTAGTAGCGCTAAGGTGAAGATGACCCTTGGAAGAAGGAGAATCATTGGACCCACTATGTAAACACTCGAATGTCCATGAGGCCAATGTAGGATGTAGAATGTTGGGTGGTTGGTGTAGGACCACCATGTATTTGACATTGGTGGCATCTAGTCATATCCATAATCTTTGATCATCGATGGTATCTAGTCTCTTGGCTTTTTTATCTTGGACAGATTGGTTGGCTCCACATAATCCAGTGTACCTTGATCTTATGGGCTTCTACTTGTCTTAATGTGTAACCACATATGATCAAAGGACCATGGTATGACACCATCCACAAGAGTGTAGAAAGTACTCTACTTCATCGATAGGCTTGGACTTCTCTTGAGGTAGTTTGCCTTTATTTAGGTATTCCATGAATGGTTGCCTCTGTCTCATCCTTCTTGAAAATGGCAACCTCTCCTTCAAGAGAGTGCTTTTGATGAGTTCAATACCAATAAAGGATATGACTTCTATTTTGGACCTTTATTGATATGGACTCATCCTCGAGCATGAACTCCTTGGCAAGCTTGGCTAAAGCATACACTATGGCATTCTCTCCGAGGAATCTTATAAATGGTAACCTGGATTTGGGCCTATGGTATACTTATGGTAGTGATGGAGCTTGGGCTTTATAACCTAATAGGACCTATCAATTTGGTTGATAACTAGCTGAGAATCCCCGAAGATGTTGATGTTCTGGATGCTTAGAGTAATATAACTCGGGCATCGAGCCTCATATTGCTTCATTGTTGGTGCAAGGATTAGATATATAATATGAGAATCTCATCACATGTGGTCAGTTAAGAGAACTATTCTACCCTGCCTTTTGGACTAGTAGATTGTGGTTCTTCTCTTCTTTGAGGAAGCCACACCATCAAAGTACATCTACGGTGAATGCTAGTATCCCCAAGTTCATGATTAGTTCATCGGGAGATCATCACTAAGCGAGTCGGCAGAAGTGGGTGTCTGTGAAGAAATCACTAGAGCTTGTCATCACCGCATGGAGGGAATGAAGGTAATGTCAAATTGTGAGAGGATCATGGACCATCATACACCATAGATAGCGTATATGTCATGAGATCTAGTGGATTGATCCTAGAGGTTAAGTTCACCTTATGAGTAAGCATGTAGTGTTGTAGCTTTTGGGATGCAAAGATTAAAGCTAGAAATTCTCAATGGGTGGATAATTACTCTTGAGATTAGATGATGGTGAGATAGTAGAGTGCATTTTCCTTCCTTCATCATTGGCTTGGGCCAACAAAGCACCAAGGGAGTCATCTAATGTAGCAATGTAAAGTATGAGCGGCTTGCAGGATAGGCTGTTAGAGAAGCGGTGTCATCAAGTAATGCTTGATATCTTGAAGGTGCTCACACTTGCCATCCACTTGAACTTGGCATCCTTTTGATAAGTCGAGAATGGATGACATCTTCTAGGTTGGATATAAAGCATCTTAGATATGCCAAGCTCCTTGGAATGATCGAGTTGAGTTAAACTTTTAGGGGTGGCATTTTTAATATCATTGATCTTCTCATCAATTTCAATTCCCGGTGTGACAACAAACCCAAAGAATTTCCTTGAAGCTACTATGAATGAACACTTGGGGTTCATTTTGAGGTTAAATGTCTTAACTTTGTTCAAAAAAATTACTCTCAAGTCAAAGAGATGGTCTTCTTTTCTCTACTTTTCACCATAAGACCATCAACATAACACTTGATGATGAATGAGTTCATCAAGATTATGTCATAGCCTGGTATTTACAGCATTTTAAGGTTGAAAGGCATGACCTTATAGCAATAGATTCGATCGGGTTCTAAAGCGGTGTTTCTTTCATCTTTAGGGGCCATCTTTATTTGGTTATATCTAGATGAGCCATCCATGAAAAAAAATATTGCATGAGATGAGGCAATGACCATCACAGGATTGGTAGTGGAAATTCATCTTTTGGACATGCCTTATTTAAATCCCTAAAATTGATATGTGAATTTGGCCATTCTTTTTCTTAACTTAGACAATGCTTGCTAACCGGTAGGTATTTTCTTCATGAATGAAGCATCGATCAATTTCTTGACTTCATAAATGACATTATTCTATGTCTAATGCATCTAGGAGCTTGCTTGATAGGGTTAGTAGTAAGCTCTATTGCTAGTTTGTGGATATATATCGAGCTAATCCAGCATCTCTTCATAGCTCCATGCAAAGTAGTCCCAACCTCTCAATAGCCTAACTAAGTCATTGGTTTCAATTTCATTCAATAAAGAAGCGATGTATGTTGGCGTGGATCTTCTTGTTCTAAGTTGATTTCCTTGAGCTCATCGATGGTTGACTTGATCTCTTCTTCAAACTCTAGGTGCATCTCGACTTTAAAATCATCTAGGTCATCTAATGTTTCTAAGCTCCTCATGAGTTAATGTGATTTGAAAAAACTATTTGATTCCAAATGATTGGTGATGACTAGATCATCATCATTGTAGACCCACTATCAAATCTAGTCCAATCTTTTGAGATCTTGCATTTGTTCTTCCATATTCTTTCAAAGTAGTCTCTATGCTTTGACCAAGTATGTGGGATTAACCTTTTCTTTACTAAATTTTAACACAAGCCAAGTACCAATCAAAAGGTAATTTTATTAAATCTATATGAATCATCCTAAGTTCTACATCAACTTCTTGACTTGAGGATGATGCTCCCAAAAGAACCTCACGTCTTCACACATGTGGATGACTTAGGGGCTTCCTTAACTAAACCCTCACTTTTGAGAGGAAAGTGGGGTTAGAGCTAAGGTTCCCAACATACTTTCACATATAGACTTGGATACACTTATGCTTTGCTTTGGAGCCGGTCTTCATCGCTATCTAGCTCAAGTGTCACCTCAAGGGAATCTATTGAGAAAGAGTTGGGTGTGTTAACCATATAAGACTCATCCTATGAACTAGACTCTAAGTCTATGGATAGCGTGTACTCTAGTAGGCACATATTTTCTATTGGGTGGCCAATAAGAGGTTTTTCCACAGGATTCAGGCCTCTTCCTCACACGTGGAGGTGGTCATCCTACCCATATGTTCGAATGGATTAATGAACCGTGGGTGGAATTTAACGTCAGGCTCCACTTCCTCCTCCAAGTCTATTTTAGCTCCCTTTTATTTCATTTTTTATTTTCTCTTTTCTTTTCTTTTTCTATTTCTCTTTCTTTTTTCTTTTTTTTAACTTTGGCCAAGTTCGTGAGAATAGACTTATTGATTTTGAGGGAGGTAGTAAGCCGCATCCTCATATATATGATCATAAACTATAAATGGCTTGAGATCTCCTTGAACACAGTAGACGATCCCACCTCTCACAAACTTCATACACTGATGTAGAGAGGATGGAACTATGTTGTTCTCATGTATCTATAGTCTCCCAAGCAAAGCATTGAAAGATGTATCGAGTATAATATGAAACTTGGCTTTGTCTTCCAATCATCTATCTCCAAGGGCAACACTATGGAGCCAAAGGCTGTTGACCTCACTTTTTGGAGTCTGATTCAACTTCCCATCTTAGACTTAGGAGTTTCTATACACTAGACTTCCCCAATCATAAGACACTTCTAGGTAAACACTTAACTAAGCCTAAAGACTTAGAAGGGTTAACCATAGGATTAGGTTATGCCTTAGGGATTAGGATAATCCACCTACCTTACAACCCAAATCCACATGTTCACCTTCTCAAACCAAACCTCAAGTTCAATTGAAATCCAAATCCAAATCCAAATTCCAAAACTAAATGATTGAAGCCCATGATCAAATCAAACTTGAAACCCTTCCCAGCCATATGACCTATCCCATGGACTTATCTTAATCCAAATCAATCAAAATCAATTGATTTTCTCATAATAAATTTATATCTTCAATCATCTTCCTAAATATAAATCAAATCTACATTTAAATGATCAAAACTAAATCAAACTAAATAAAACCCTTCTAAGCCATGACTATCCATGGACTTAGCAAAATCTTAATCCAAATCAAGTCAAACTCAATTAATTTTCTGACAAATCAATCATATTTTCAATCATCTTCACAAATTTAAATGAAATATACATTTAAATCATTAAACTAAATCAAACCAAATCAAAAATCAAACCAAGCCACATGACTCCATGGACTTAGCCAAATTCCTTCATTCCAAATCCAAATTAAATTGATTTTCTCATGAATCAATCATACCTTCAATCATATTCACAAATATAAATGAAATCTACAATCATCAAGCCAAACCAAAATCAACCCAAGTCAAACCCAACTTAACCCTTTTGACTTGAAATGTTCAAATGAACCAAAACCCATTTGAACCCAAGCAATTGCAATTGAATTTATATATCAATCCCAAATCCATATATAAACTCAACTAAATCAAACTCAACCCAAAATCAAGCCAACTAAATTGGTGACCCAAAGTGGCCAATTTGACCTATTTGAGCCAAGTTCTAATCCTACAAATTGGATTGAAAGCCCATCAAACCTCCCATCATGATTGTTGATCACCTAGGTTGATCAATTGTCATTAGGTCAAACCAAGTCAACTTGGACATTTGACCAAGTCAACCTTAACCCATATGAACCCAAACTAGCCAAATTGCAGCTAAGCCTCCAAATGATTCATACCAAATCAAAATCAATATTTGAATATGACTTGACCTTCAATTGAGTCAAACCCAATTGGCCCTCTTGACCCAAGTTGACCCAAATTGACCTAAAGACCAAATTGGGTCAAATCAAAATATAAACCAAATTGATTAGCTAATGGCTCAAGTTCATTCCAAATTGATTGTTGAACTTTACCAAAGCCATGATTGGACCCAATTGAACCCAATTGAACTTAGCCAAATTGACCTAAAGGTTCAAGTTGGCCTAAATCAAAACCAAATCCAAATTAATTGAAACCAAAGCCTACAATCATCTTCAATTGGTCAACTAAACCCAAGCCAATTTGGACAATTTGGTCAAATTGGTCAACTTAACCCATTTGACCCAAATGAATTCAAATGAGCCAAAATCAAATCTAAGCCAAACTAAACCAAACCAATTGAACCAAAACATCCCAAATGATCATATGAACTTGACCTAATCCTTGGTTTGACCTAATTTGACCAATTGGTCAACTTGACCCAACCTAACATAATTTGACCTAAATGAGTCAAATTGAGCCAAACTAACCAAATCAACTCCAATTAACTTGAAGTTTAGGCTAACCCACTTTTGGCTCATTTCAAATCTGCCCAAATCAAATCTAATACCAAATGATAATTCTACCCTTGGGTCAAAAGCATCACATGAGAAAAATCACCCATGTAAGTGGTCTTTTCCAATCCTTGGCCAATTGGTACTCTCCCAATGGTCCCACTAGGACTGCTAACTTGACCCAGGGGTGGTTGGGTGACCATGACCATGGGATTTGAAACCCATAAGACACCCATGATTCTTCCTTGGCGACCACCTCCACACCTTGACCAACAATGCCAACTCACCTCCTCCCACACCCACTCATTAAGATGGTGAGACCACTTCAAAAGCGATCCCAAATCAAGATGAAGGGAATACACCCTCTCATTTCCACTCAAACACACAAAATCAGCCTAGCCAAGTTCTAGCCATTCCCAGCTCAATTGCTCCTCGATCAAAAAATGCCATTTTTGTCATCCCAAATAGGACACTCCATTCGACCTAACATCCCCATTTCTCCATCAAACTCAAATTAACTTTGCACACCTTCCCCAGGCCTCATCGAGCAGAACCATCTCCCAAGCTTCAGCACGGTGGGACTTCGATCAAAGTTGAGCTCCAAATCATCAGTTCATGGCCTTTCGAGCGAACATTAAGGAATTGATCCAATTGTTGCTTAATAAGGCTTCATCTCCACTAGATGAAGCTTCCTCAATCATTCGACCCACTGATTTTGAGCTCCGGTATGCTTCCAAAACATCCTTAGGCAAAAAATGGGTTGGAGCATTTTGAAGAAAACTTGATCTCATGTGTAATCTTGATGGTTAGATCCCCTCAATCGATGTCATGAAGGTGTGGGATCCTTTTGGAGTTTATCTAAGATTGTGTAAGCTTGGATCAAGAGAGAAATGGTGGACTCCATTCTCCCTCACTAGCATGATGTTAGATCACGCACCATTTGTTCCATGATTGGAACGGATGATTTGATTAGATCCACTAGATCGATGATTTAATCTATTAAGCTATGGGATTAATCATAATTAATCGATCTTAGATCAAATGGTGAGGCGCATCGCACGCCATGTAGGCATTGAGTGAGATAAGTAGCCAATCTTATACACATGGAATGCACATGGCGCAATAGGATTATTAGCTTTAATTAATTAATCATTTTTAATGGAAACTTCTAAAATCATAAAAATCATAGAGAAATAAAAAATACAAATAAATACTCATTTTAAAGGTATTTAAGAATAAATTAATTAAAATGATCTTAACTAATTTTGAACATTAATTAGGTTTAATTAAAGTTTAATTACAAAATTATTAGCTTAGTAATCCTTAATTACTTGAGAATTAATCCCAAATTTTGTGGGTTAATTTAATGGGATGACCTCTATCTCCCATGATTTTCTTGGGATTTATTGCTCACTTAATTAGGAAAATTGACAAACTAAGCCTTAACTACTCTTTTAAGTTAATTAATGATTAATTAATCCCATGAATAGTAACAAATTAGTTAATTAAGTTTATTAATCATTGTTCACAAGTGAACTAAGGAATAGGGTTGGGACCCCTTTCCTAAGTTCATTTCACCCTTTTTTAAAATGAAATTAATTAAGATTTAACTAATTATTTAAATCACTTAAGTAAATTGAAATCATAATCACATCACCTTAATTAATTAAATCATGGGGTAGATCTTTAGGTGTTTAATAACCTAATAGAGTTTAATGAAATTATGGTTAGTACACATTTATGGGAAAACCATAAGAGTAATTAATTCACTTAATGTAATTAAATATTAATCATGAGCCAATTGCATTAGGCCCTTTTATTTTCTGGGATCATTGCATGTTTATTTTCAATGCATATGATGTTGTCCTATAATTATTTAGTTAATTACTTTAAGGTGACGTAAGTAAGGGTAATTAATTCATCTAATTAAAGGTTCAACTTAATTAACCCATAAAATCAACTTAATTACATTTCCTTAAATTAAATCAAATCATTAATGTGGGAATGGGTTTAAAATAGCCAGTGATGATTTCTCTTCTCCTCTTTAAATCAAATCAAATCAAAACTTAATTAATAAAGAAGCTTTGGTTTGCTTTAAATAATCTTATTTGATTTGATTGTCCTTAAGAACTAGTTTGGTTGAATGAATCACACATGCTTATATTTGTCCTCTTTCCAATCATGTTAAATTTGGTATGTCATTTGAATTCATGCATCCATCTTTTCAAAATCAAGTAAAATAAAATGGATTTCCTTTATGTAAGCTTGCATGTGTTGATTTAATTTAATATATGCATGGCTATTATCACTATTAAATCAAATGTATTTTCAAAAGCTTATAAATGAATAATATATGTGTTATGATGCTAGTTATAAATACATAAGAAATGCATGTGCTTATAGCTTAAGTGTATGAATGTTGAGTTCTCTTTCCTCTATTCATGTGTTGATTTATATAAGATTGAATGGTAATGGGTATATAGTCGGACATCCAGGAACATGAGGCTTTAGTTAGCGAAGGTCATTTGATTACCTCACTTCCCCGGTTTAACAATGGCATACCCATTTGATTTCATTCTTATGTATTTCAACATTAGAATTTGGATAGAACTTTAATTCATATATATAAATGATTCAATCAAAAAAAAAATATACAATCTTTGCATGGTTTTCTTTCCCTCATTTATGTATACATCCATGTGTGTCCAAGAAAAGCAAGTATATAGTCTGGACATCCCAGGAATATGAGGCTTTAGTTAGCCCCAAGGAGGTCATTTGATTACCTCACTTCCTAGTTTAACAATGACATGTACTTGCCTATATCTTTGTACATGTATATGTATATGTGATTAGTGAATGAAAATCCCTTTTTACATTAAAATTGCATGCATTCATAATTGACTAAGTGGTTGAATTAATTAGCCATATGATTTGGAGCTTACTTCTTTTTATTCTTGTATACAAATTTACATATGTTTGAATGCAAATGGGTATATAGTCATCCCAAGAATGAGGCTTTAGCTAGCTCCAAGGAGGTCATTTGATTACCTCACTTCCCAGTTTAACAACATGCTATTTAATTTCATTCTTATGTCATTTTGTATAAGAATTTGGATAAAGTTTTAAATTAATATGTTTAAATAATTCAATCAAATAAAATATAAATTCTAAACATACATACATTCATCATTTAAGTGTGCTAAAATATGTTGCATGTATAGATACACTTAGGATTAAATCATATGCATGTTACATGTGATGGAAAGGAATGATTTAATATATGTCATGTGGTAGTAATTCAATTAAATTAATCTTAAGATGCCTTTCATTTTGAATAGGATTATTTAAAGTGAACCTAAACTTAGGATTAATTAAATCATTTAATAAACCATTCAGCAAAGAGAACTAAATCAAATTAATATACTTTAGAAAGTGACTTAAGTAGGGATGAAAGAGGGCAATCCTCTTTTCCTCTCTTTATAACACTTAGTTGCTAAGTGTAATCAAATGAAATAAAAGAAAACACAAATTAAAATTCTCAAATCAATTAAACTACTTCAAGTGAAATCAACCTTTCATGTTAAATTGAATCCTTCTACACTTAGAAAATACAACACTAATGCTAACAAGACTTACACAAGCCTTAATACACACATTAGAATTAAGTCACCACTTAGCTCTAAGTTAGGCGGTGTATGATGTGATGCATGTTTTATTTTATGATGTATTATTTTAGATTGGATGTTAGGTGTATGCTTCATAGACTAGATGATAGGCCAATATTAGCCTAATCATGTTTTTATGAGGGATTATGCTTAAGGGATGCTTAAAATAAATGTGAATACTTTGTAGGTTGCTTAAATCCTTAAGCATAATCCAAGTTAGGAGTGGGCTTATTTACCATGTGTAGGGTGCTAAGACAAAATTATAAATACAGCTTGGGATTATATGTATATTTAGCTAACCTCTATTTTATGTATAGTTAGATTTACTTTTCCCACATAAATGTAATTTTGTAATAGGAATTAGGATTAGTTATGGGGATTAGGATGAGCATGGCGAGAATGCTTTATCTTGGGGTGCCTGATGCCTTTGAAGCAAGCACCATCAAATCAAAGAAGGAACCAAATCAAATGGAGATGAAGAAAGAAGACCCCCATAGCATTTAATACAATTATAATTATTCTTTCATATTCGGTTGTATAAGGGTAGAGCTCGACTACCCATCTTTTCTCTCTTTGGGTTGTACGGTGGTACCCGACCGCCACCTTTTATTCTTTTATGATAGTTTATATAATTATTTGATGTTATGTTTACATTATGCATTAGGATTGCATGCTTTTCATTGTTTCTTAAATGATTGATGCTTTAATGTGTGGCTTGGATACGATTAGGCTCTTAGGATAAAAATAAAAAATAAAACCTTAACAAAGATAAAAAATAAACCTAAACCCAAAAAATAAAATAAAAATAAATTCAACTAAAAATAAACCTAAATAAACCTAAACAAAAAATTAAAATAAAAACATAAACTAAAATAAATAAATTAAACTAAATAAAAATTAAAATAAATTAAATAATTAAAAAATAAATAAACTAAATAAACTAATCTTTATTTGCTTAATTTAAAAAATAAAATAAACCAAACCTAAATCTAAAATAAAAACCCAAATACAGTA
>JAKCPB010000785.1:0-140221 GCA_021442155.1 Cymbidium sinense | reverse complement strand
TAAAAAAACTAAACATAAAATAAAATTAAAATAAACCTAAAATAAATACTAAATTAAAACCTAAACCTAAAAATAAACCTAAAAATAAATAAAAAATAAAACCCAAATCCTAAACTAAAAAGAAAAACTAAACCTAAAATAAAAATAAAATAAACAAAATAAAATAAACCTAAACCTAAACTAAAATAAACTAAACTAAAATTAATAAAACCTAAACCTAAACCTAAAATAAACTAAACCTAAAGGCTAAACTAAACAAAATAAAATAAACTAAAAATAAACCTAAACCTAAACTAAAAACAAAACCTAAAAATAAAAAAAATAAAAAAAATGATAACTAATTAAAAAAAATAAAGTTAACAACAACAATAAGCCTTTATCCCACAAAGTGGGGTCAGCTACATGAATCCTTTGTCTCCATCGTGCCCTATTATGTGTCAAATTCTCATTTAATTCAAGTATACTAAGGTCATTTTTATACACCTTAACCAAGTCTTTTTAGGCCTACCTCTACCTTTCTTAATATAAGGAAAATATAATATATCTACTCTCCTAACCGGGGCATCGGACGGCCAATGCTTTATGTGGCCTAACCATCTAAGGTGACCCTCTCAAATCTTATCTGCCATTAGAGCTACAACATTTTTTCCTGAACATACTCATTTCGCATTTTATCTTTAAGAATAAAGCCACTCATCCACCTGAGCATCCTCATCTCTGTAACACTTAACTTAGTCTTATGCTTCTTTTACTAACCAACATTCTCGCACCCATACTGGTAGGTCTTACCACAATCTTATAAAATTTTCCTTAAGTTTAAGTGGAACTTTTCAATCACACAAGCCGATGCATTCCTCCACTTCAACCAATCCAACTTGAATTCTACTAATAACATCTCCATCTATTTCACCATCATTTTCAAATAGAGCCTAAAATCAATCACTCACTCTTATTAATGACTTGTTCACCCAATGTCACAACACTACCACTAGAACTTCTACAACTAAAATTACACTCCATATATTCATTTTTAGATCTACTTAAATGAAAACCTTTAGACTCTAATGTTGACCTCCATAATTCAAGTTTCTCTTGGACTCCATCTCTAGTCTTATCAACAAGAAGAATGTCATCAGCAAAAAGCATACACCAAGGTACATCTTGTAAATACTTAGTAAGAACATCCATAACTAAAGCAAAAAGATAAGGGCTTAAAGCTGATCCTTGATGAAATAAAAATAGGAAAATATTTTGTCAATCCTTCTTGTGTTTGGACACAAGTAATTTCTATTATACATATCCTTAATGACTTGAATATAACCAATATTAACTCTTTTCTGTTCTAGAACTCTCCATGGAACATCTCTTGAAACTTTATCATAAGCTTTCTCTAAATCAATAAATATCATATGTAGGTCCTCCCTACTTTCTCTATACTTCTCTACCAAACCTCTTAACAAATGTATAACATCCATAGTAGATCTATGTGGCATGAAACCAAAAACCCTAAAAACCCTAAATTCTAAAGCCCTAACACTAAACCCTAAACCCTAAACCCTAACCCAAAACCCTAAACCCTAAAACCCTAAACCCTAAACTCTAAACACTAAACCCTAAATGCTAAACCCAAAAAACCTAAACCTAAACTAAAAAGATCCAAAAATAAAATAAATAAAAAACTAAAACTAAACATAATAAAATAAAAACTTAAACTAAAACCTAAACCTAAAAATAAAATAAAATAAACAAATAAAAATAAAATAAATAAAAACCTAAATAAACTTAAAAATAAAATAAACTTAAGAATAAAAAACCTAAATAAAATAAAACTAAAAAAATAAAATAAAATAAAACTATAAAAAATAAAATTAAATCTAAATATAAAGTTAAACCTAAAACATAAACCTTAAAATAAAACCTAAAAATAAATAAAAAATAAAACCTAAACCCTAAACCTAAAAAATAATAAAAATAAACTAAATAAACCTAAACCTAAACCTAATCTAAAATAAACTAAACTAAAGTTAAAAAAACCTAAACATAATCTTAAAATAAATTAACCCTTAACATAAACCTAAACTAAATAAAATAAAATAAAATAAATTAAAAGTAAACCTACACCTAAACTAAAAAATAAATAAAAACTAAAATCAAAACCTAAAACATAAACCTAAAAAATAAAATAAAACCTAAACCTAAACCTAAAAATAAAAAATAAAACCTAAAAAAATAAAATAAAATAAAACTCAACTAAAAATTAAACCTAAACGACCTAAACTTAAAAAATAAACTAAAATAAATAAACCTAAAACAAATAAATAAATATAAATAAAAATAAAAAATGATATAAACTAAAATAAATAAGAAACCATAAACCCTAAAAAAACCATAAACACTAAATCCTCACCCTACAACCCTAAACCCTAAACCTTAAACCTAAAAAAACCTAAACCGTAAACCTTAAACCCTAACCCTAAACCTTAAACCCTAAAATCATAAACCCTAAAACCTAAACTCTAAACTCTAAACCCTAAACCCGAAACCCTAAACCTAAACCTAAAGTAACTAAATAAATTAAAAAAAACCTAAAGCCTAAAACCTAATAAACCTAAACCTAAACCTAAACCTTAAGAATTTGGAAAACCTTGATGACAAGAACATCACCATCCGTGCTCAATCAAAGTCTCAGGTGGAGGCTAAGGACGACAATTATCACAAAGGTGGTGGGGATTGGGAGATGTGTGGATGAAGGTGTGGTCAAAAGCAGTGGTTATGGAGGTGTGAGGAGCAATAAGGTTACATGGTGGTGATAGGGAGAGAGTGAGATATGATGGCAGAACCCACTACTCAAGAGGCGGGGGTAGTTCTGATGGGAACTAGAGAAATTAAAGAATTGCCAATTCAATCTGCTTCTTATGAAATAGTGTCTTTATAGTAGAGAAGGTCCTACATATCTAAGTTTTTTGATTTGCTCTATGGGTGCTCATTTTTGATCTATGTCATCACTTGTGTCTTAGAAAACTTGGTGTTACTTACTTGATAAAATCGAAAAGAAAAAATGTTGAATCTGAATTTGTTCTTTGTTAAAAAAAAATAAAAAAATTGAAAACCCTAAACCCTAAACTAAAACCTGAACCCTAAACCTAAAACCTAAAACGTATACCCTAAACTCTAAAAACCCTAAACCTTAAACCCTAAACCCTAAACCCTAAACCCTAAACCCAAAAAACTTAAACCTTAAACCCTAAACCCTAAAACCTAAACCCTAAACCCTAAACCCTAAACCCTAAACCCCAAATCTTAAATCCTAAAAACCAAAAAACCTAAACTAAATAAAACCTAAAATAAAAATAAATAAAAACTAAACCAAAAAAAAAAAATGAAAACATAAACTAAAACCTAAACCTAAACCTAAACCTACAAAGAAAATAAAATAAGAAATAAAAACTAAATAAAAATAAAATAAATAAAAACCTAAACTAAACTAAAATATTAAAAAGTTAAATAAAATAAAAAACTAAACCTAAAATAAAAATAAAATATAAGCTTAAAATAAAATAAAATAAAAACTAAATAAAAATTTAAACCTAAATTATAAATCAAAAAATAAAACAAAATAATAATTAAAAATAAAACCTAAACCTTACACTAAAAAAAAAACTTAAACCTATAATAAAGATAAAATAAAGCTAAACCTATGGTAAAATAAACTAAACTAAAATAAATAAAACCTTAACCTAAACCTAAACCTAAACTAAAAAATAAATCCCAAAAGTAAACCTAAAACCTAAACCTAAAAAAATAAAATATAAAACTAAACCAAACCATAAAAAAAAACCTAAACCTAAATAAAAAAATAAAAACTAAACTAAACGAAAAATAAACTTAAACCTAAAAAAGAATGTAAAATTAAAAACCTAAATTAAAATAAATAAACTAAATAAATAAAATAAAAAAGTAAATTAAACTAAATAAAACTAAACCTACTTGTTAACTTAATTTTATTAAAAAAAAAACCTAAACCCTAAACCCTAAATCCTAAATCCTAAACCTTAAACCCTAAACCCTAAAACTAACCCTAAACCAAAACCCTAAACTTACAACCATACACCTATAACCCTAAAAAATCCTAAACCCTAAACCCTAAACTAACCCTAAACCCTAAACCCTAAACCTAAACCCTAAACCCTAACCCTAATCATGAAACCCTAAACTAAACCTTAAACTAATCAAACTATAACTCTAAACCCTAAAAACTCTAAACCTAAAGCCTAAAGCCTAAACCCTAAACCCCAAACCATAAACTAACCCTAAACCCTAAGCTAACCCTAAACCCTAAACCTTAAACCCTAAAAACTCTGAACCTTAAAGCCTAAACACTAAACCCTAAATCTTAAACCCTAAAGCTTAACCATAAACCCTAAACCCTAAAACCCTAAACCCTAAACCCTAAACCATAAACCTAAAACCAAAACTAAACCAACTAAAAAAAAACATAAAAATAAATAAATAAAAATCTAAACCTAAATAAAATAAAATAAAACTTAAAGTAAAATCTAAACCTAAACTTAAAAAGAAAATAAAATAAAAAATAAAAATAAACTAAAATAAAAAAATGAAAGACCTAAACTAAACTAAAAAAATAAAATAAACCTAAGAATTAAAAACCTTAATAAAATAGAAACTAAATGTAAAATAATAAAATAAAAACCTAAAATATAATAAAATAAAAACTAAATAAGAACCTAAACCTAAAAAAAATAAACCTAAAAATAAAACCTAATAAAAAAATAAAAAAAACATAAACCTAAAATAAAAATAAAATAAACCTAAACCTAAACTAAAATAAATAAAACCTAAACATGAATCTAAAAAAAACCTAAACCTAAAGCAAAAAATAAACTAAATAAAATGAAATAAACTAAAAATAAACCTAAACCTAAACTAAAAAATAAAACCTAAAAATAATTCGAAAATAGAAACCTAAAACCTAAACCAAAAAAAATAAAAAAAAATAAAAACCTAAACCTAAACTAAAAAATAAAAAATACAACATATACCTAAAGAAATAAAAATAAAACTCAACTAAAAATAAACCTAAACCTAAACCTAAAATAAACTAAAATAAATACTTAAACTAAAATAAATAAACCTAAAATAAATAAAGTAAACTAAATAAAAGAAAATTAACCTAAAAAAAATAAAAGGTAAAATAAACTAAAATAAATAAAATGTAAACTAAATAAACCTAAACCTACCATTTCACTTAATTAAAAAAAAGCCCTAAACCCTAAATCTTAAACCCTAAAACCTAAACCCTAAACCTACAACCTTAAACCCTAAACCCAAAGCCCTAAATCATAAACCCTGAACCCTAATCCTAAACCCTAAACCCTAAAAGCATAAACCCTAAAACCCTAAACCCTAAACCCTAAACCCTAAGCCCTAAGCCCTAAAACACCCTAAACCCTAAACCCTAAACCCTAAACCCCGAATGCTAAACCTAAACATAAAGTAAAGAAATAAATTAAAAATAAACCTAAATCCTAAAACTTAATAAACCTAAACCTAAACTTAAACCCTAAGAATGGACAAAACATTGATGGTAGGAACATCACCATCAACTAGTCCGAAGTCAGATCTAGGTGATGAAAGCATATGATGATTATTGCAAGGGGGGGATCCGGAGTGGATATGGAGGTTGTGGATGGAGTAGTGGTGGTTATGAAGGTATGAGCATCAAGGTTACATGGTGGTGGTGGAGGGAGAGATCGTGGATGGTGGATCCCGCTACTGGAGCCACATTGGGATGGGAATTCAAGAAACTATAGATCAATTTGATCTACGCTATGGAACTGTTGATTAGCTCTATGTGTGCTCAATTTTTATCTTTATCGCCGCTTGTCTCTTAGAAAACTTGGATGTTAGTTGGTTGATAAAATCAAAAGAAGAAATGTTGAATATGAATTTGTTCAAACTAACCTAAACCCTAAACTAACCTTAAACCTAAACCCTAAACCCTAAACCCTAAAAAAAAAAACCACCCTAATCCTAAATTAAGAGCTATAAGCATAAAACCCTAAAACCCTAAACCCTAAACCCCAAACTCTAAACACCAAACCCTAAACCCTAAACCCTAAACCCTAAACCCTAAACCCTAAACCCTAAACCCTCAAAAGCTAAAAACATAATCCTAAACTAAATAAAACCTAACAATAAATTAAATTTAATAAAAAACCTAAAAAAATAAAATAATAAAATAAAATAAAATATAAACCTAAACCTAAACCTAAAAAAAAAATAAATAAATAATAGAAATTAAATAAAATAAATAAAAACTTAAACTAAAGTAAAAAAAAACCTAAATAAAATAAAAACTAAACCTAAAATAAACATAAAATAAAATAAAATAAAAACTAAATAAAAACCTAAACCTAAAAAATAAACATAAAAATAAAACCTAAAAATAAATAAAAAATAAACCTAAATTTAAACTAAAAAAAGCCTAAACCTAAAATAAAAATAAAATAAACCTAAACCTAAACTAAAATAAAGTAAACTAAAAAAATAAAACCTAAACCTAATCCTAAAATAAACTAAACCTAAACCTAAACTTATACCCTAAAGAAAATAAAAGAAACTAAAAATAAACCTAAACCTAAACAAAAAATATAACCTCAAAATAAATCAAAAATAAAACCTAAACCTAAACCTAAAAAAATAAATAAAACCAAAACCTTTATCTAAAAAATTTTAAAAAAATTTAACCTAAAAAAAAAATAAAAATAAACTCAAAAAAATAAACATAAACCCAAACCTAAAAAAATAAGCAAAATATAAAACATAAACTAAAATAAATAAACCTAAAATAAATTAACTAAACTAAATAAAATAAAAATAAACCTAAAAAAAATAAAATAAAATACTAAAATAAATAAAAATTAACTAAATAAACTAAACCTAAACCTACTTGTTTACTTAATTTTAAAACCATAAACCTAAACCCTAAACCTAAATCCTACACTAATCCTTAAACCCTAAATCCTAAATCTAAACCTCAACCCTAAACTAACACTAAACCTAAACCCTAAACCCTAAACCTCAAAATTAAACCCTAAAGCCTAAAGCCTAAACACTAAACCTTAAATAAAACCCTAAACCCTAAAGCCAAAACCCTAAAACCCTAAACCTTAAACCCTAACCTTAAACCCTAAACCCTAAAACACTAAACCCTAAAAGCTAAACCCTAAACCCTAAATTGTAAACCCTAAACCTAAGCCCTAAACCAAAATCCTAAACCTAAACTTAAAGTAATTAAATAAATTAAAGAATAAACCTAAACCCTAAAACTTAATAAACCTAAACCCTATGAATGGGCGTAACCTGATGATAGAACATCATTATCAAACAGCTTAGTCTAGATCCATGGTGGAGGCGGGGAAGCGCGACATCATAGTGGTGAGGGAATGAGGTGCCGTGGATATGGAGGTGGTGGTCTGAGAAGTGGTGGTTATGGAGGCAAGAGGAGCAAAAGGTTACAAAGTGGAGAGGGAGAGATTAGGGATATGATGGTGGATCCCGCCACTGAAGAGGGGTGGTTCGATGGGAACTAGAGAAATCAGAATGGCCACCGATCCGCTTATGGAACTGTATTTACAGAGAGAGTTCAGTTATTTAGGTTTTTTATTTGCTCTATGCATGCTCATTTTTATCTATGTTGTCTCTGTCTAAAAAACTTGGTGTGTTACTTGGTTGATGAAATTGAAAAGAAGAAATTTGAATTTATTAGCTAAAACCAAAACCCTAAACACTAAACTAAAACCTCAACCCTAGATGTAAAACCTAAACCCTAAACTCTAAACTCTAAAAACCCTAAACCTTAAATTCTAAAACCCTAAAACCTAAACCCTAAACCCTAAACCCTAAAAACCAAACAACCTAAACCTAAACTAAATAAAACATAAAAATAAAAAATAAATAAAAAACCTAAACAAAAATTAAAAAATAAAATAAGTAAATTCCTAAACTAAACCTAACCCTAAACCTAAACCTAAAAGAAAATAAAATAAAATAAAAAACTAAACTAAAATAAAATAAAAATAAAACCTAAACTAAACTAAAAAAATAAAACCTAAATAAAATAAAACTAAACTAAAAAAAAATAAACCTCAAATAAAATAAATTAAAACTAAATAAAACCTAAACCAAAAAATAAACCTAAAAATAAATAAAAAATAAAACCTCAATCCTAAACTAAAAAAAAATCTAAACCTAAAATAAAAAAAATAAACCTAAAGGTAAACTAAAATAAACTAAACTAAAATAAATAAAATCTAAACTTGAACCTAAAATAAACTAAACCTAAATCAAAACCTAACCCCTGAATAAAATAAAACAAACTAAAAATAAACATAAACTTAAACTAAAAAATAAAACCTAAAAATAAACTTAAAATAAAAACCTAAAAACTAAACTTAAAAAATTAAACTAAAATCTAAACTTAAAAAATATAATAAAAACCTAAACTTAAACCTAAAAAAAAATAAAACCTAAACTTAAAAATAAAAAAAATAAAACTAAACTAAAAATATACCTAAACTTAAACCTACAAAATAAAAATAAAAAAAATAAAAACCTACACTAAATTAAATAAACCTAAAATAAATAAATTAAAACTAAAGAAAATAAAAAATAAACTTAAATAAAATAAAAATAAATAAACTAAAATAAATAAAAAATAAACTAAATAAACCTAAATAAAATTTTAAAAGCCCTAAACCCTAAAACCTAAACTAAAATCTAAACCTAAACCCTAATAAACCCTAAACTAAATGCTAAACCCTAAACCCTAAACCCTAAACTATACCTAATCCTAAACCTAAATCCTAAAAGCATAAACCAAACCTAAACTAAACTTAAAAAACCTACACCATAAACACTTACCAAACCCTACACCCTAAACTTAAAATTAAAGAAACTAAATAAATAAAAAAAATAAACCTAAACCCTAAAACCTAATAAACCTAAACCTAAACCATAAGAATGGGCAGAACCTTGACAAGAACGCACCATCAAGTAGCTCACCAGATCCAAGTGGAGGCGAAGGCAAAGGTGATACTATTGTAGTGGTGGGGGATCTGGAGGTGCAGTGGAAATGGGAGATCGAGAGGGTGGTTATGGAGGGAGGAGTGATAGAGATTAAAATCGTAGTGGTCGAGGAGGTAGAGATCTGAGATATCATGGTGGATCCCACAACTTGAGGGGCTAGGGTGGTTTTGATTGGAACTAGAGAAACTAAAGAAGGGCCAATTAGATCTATTGGTTATGGAATTGTGTCTTTATAATAGAGATGATTCTAGTATTTTGATTTTCTATGCGTTTCATTTCTCATCTATGTCTACTTATGTCTTAGAAAACTTATTGTGTTACTTGGATGATGAAATCAAAAGAAGAAATATTGATTCTTTAAAAAAAACTAAAACCCTAAACCCTAAACTAAAACAACCTACCTAAACTGTAATCCCTAAACCTAAACCTTAAGACCTAAAACCCTAAACTCAAAAACCCTAAACCTAAACTAACCCTAAATTAAACCCTTCCTAAACCCTAAACCCTAAACCTAAACCTAAAATAAAAAAAAAAAAATAAATAAAACCTAAACTAAAACCTAAACCCAAAACCTAAACCTAAACTAAGAAACTAAACTCTTAAATTAAAACCAATTGTAAACCCTAAACCTTAACTACTAAATTATAAACCATAAACCATAAACCCTAATCCCTAAATACTAACCCTAACCCTAAACCCTAAACCCTAAATCGTAAATCCAAAGACCTAAACCTTAAACCTACCCTAAACTAAAACCCTAAACCTAAAAGCCTAAAAGCTCTAAACCTTTAAACTTAATGCTTAAACACTAAACCCTAATCTAAACCCTAAACCCTAAAACCCTAACCTAAACCCTAAACCTAGACCCTAAACCCTATGGCCTAAACCTTAAAAACCAAAAAACCTAAACCTACACTAAATAAAACCTAAAAATAAAATATATACAAAAACTTAAACCTAGATAAAATAAAAAAATAAAATAAAATAAAAACTTAAATAAAAACATAAACCAAAACCAGAACCTAAAAATAATATAAAATAAATAAAATAAAAAATTAAAATAAATTAAAATAAAATAAAGAAAAACCTAAACTAAACTAAAAAATAACATAAAACTAAGAATAAAAAACCTTAATAAAATTAAAACTAAATGTAAAATAAAAATAACATAAACCTAAAATAAAATAAAATAAAAACTAAATAACAACCTAAACCTAAAAAATAAACCTAAAAATAAATAAAAAATTAAACTTAAACCCTAAACTAAAAAAAAAACCTAAACTTAAAATAAAAATAAAATAAACAAAATAAAATAAACCTAAACCTAAACTAAAATAAACTAAACTAAAATAAATAAAACCTAAACCTAGTCTTAAATTAAACTAAACTTAAACTTAAACGAGAAGTAAATAAAATAAATTAAACTAAAAATAAACATAAACCTAAGCTAGAAAATAAAACCTAAAAATAAACCTATAATAAAAATCTAAAACCTAAACCTAAAAAATAAATAAAATAAACCTAAATATAAAAAAATAATGAATAAAACCTAAAAAAATAAAATAAAAAAATAAAACTCAATTAAAGAAAAACTTAAACCTAAACCTAAACTTGAAAAATAAACTAATATAAAGGACCTAAACTTAAATAAATAAATTGAAAATAAATAAAAATAAAAAATAAACCTAAATAAAAATATAATAAAATAAAAAAAATAAATTAAATAAACCCAAACCTACTGGTTCAATTAATTTAAAAAAAAACCTTAAACCCTAAATCCTAAACCCTAAAACTTAAACCCTAAACCCTAAAACTAACTCTAAACCTTAAACCTTAAACTCACAACCTTAAACCCTAAACCCTAAACCCTAAAGCATAAACCCTAAAACCCTAAACCCAAAACCCAAAACCCTACACCCTAAACCCTAATCCTTACACCCTAAACCTTAACCTAGAACCCTAAAACCTAAAGATAAACTTAAAGCAATTAAATAAATTAAAAAATAATCTGAAACCCTAAAAACTAATAAACTTAAACCTAAGAATAAAACCTGATAGGGAATGTTATCAAGCACAATCTAGATAGTGGAGGTGATGGCGAGGTGGTATCATGATGGGAGATCTAAAGTTCAAATATGGTGGTGGTGAGCAATGGTGATTATCGAGGTGGGAGGAGGACAAGGTTACAATCATAAGAATGGAGGGAGAGATCATGATGGTGGATCCCACTGACAGACGGTGGTTTTGATGGGAACTAAAGAAACTAAAGAAGAGAATCTGCTTGCTATGGAATTGGACTAATGAGGTTCTAGTTATTTAGGTTTTAAATTGCTCTATGTGTGCTCATTTTTTATCTATGTCATCGCTTGTGTCTTAGAAAACTTACTTTGTTACTTGTTGAAATAAAAGAAGAAATGTTGAATCTAATTCTCTATTTAAACAAAAAAATCAAAAACTCTAAACCTTAAACTAAAATGTGAACCTTACAAACCCTAAACCCTAAGCCTAAAAAACCCTAAACTAACCTAAACCTCCTAATCTCTAAACCTAAACCTAAAACCCTAAACCTAAACTAAACCTAAAACTATAAACAATAAACCCTAAACCTAAACTAACCCTAAATCTCAATCTTAAACCTTAACCTAACCCCTAAACTTAAACTAAACCTAAACTTAAACCTAAACCTAAACTAAAACTAAACCTAAAAATCTTAAACTAAACTCTAAACTAAACCTTAACCCAACCTAAACTAAACCATAAACTTAAAACCCTAAACCCTAAAGTTACAACACTAAAACCAAACCATAAACCTAAATAACCCTAAACCCTAAACCTAAAATCCTAAACCCTAAACCATAAACCTTAAAAATCTAAAACTAAACTAAATAAAACATAAAAAATAAAATAAATGTAACCCTAAAATAATAAAATAAAATAAAATAAAACTAAAAATAAACTAAAATAAACTAAATAAAATAAATCTAAGAATAAAAAAACATAAATAAAATAATAATAACTAAAAAAAATATAAACTTAAATAAAATAAAATAAAAACTAAATAAAAACCTAAACCTAAAAAAAGATAAAAATAAAACTAAAAAATAAAATTTAAACCCTAAATAAAAAAACTAAACCTAAAATAAAAATAAAATAAATAAAATTAAATTAACCTAAACCTAAACTATAATAAACTAAATTAAAATAAATAAAATATAAACCTAAACCTAAAATAAAAAAAACCTAAACTAAACCTAAACTAAATATAATAAAATAAACTAAAAATAAACCTCAACCTAACCTAAAATATAAAACCTAAAAATAAACCTAAAATAGAAACCTAAAAATTGAAAGTAAAAACTAAACCTAAACATAAAAATAATAAATACAACCTAAACCTAAAAAATAAAATAAAAATAAAACTCAACAAAAAATAAACCAAAACTTAAAAATAAACTAAAATAATAAACCTAAACTAATATAAATATTTAAATAAATAAACTAAGCTAAAAATAAAAAATAAACCTAAATAAAAAAAATAAAATAAAATAAACTCAAATAAATAAAAAATAAACTAAATAAACTAATATTTTTTTAAAAAAAAACCTAAATAAATCCTAAACCCTAAACCCTAAAACTAACCCTAAACCTCAAACACTAAACCTACAACCCCAAACCTATAACCCTAAATCCTAAAATGCTAAACCCTAACCCCTAAACCCTAAACCTTAAACCCTAAATCCTAAACTAAACTAAGTAAACACTAAACCTAAACTAAACACTAAATCCTAAAACCCTAAACCCAAATAAAACCTAAACCCTAAATAAAATAAACCATAAACAATAAACCTAAACTAACCATAAATCATAAGAATTAACCTGAAATCATCTAACTACTAATCAAGATTTGGTGAAAAGGTAAAATAAAATGGTGGTATCTAGACGCTATGGATATGTAGGTAAGTTGGAGCAATGTTTATGGAAATGGAGGTTATACCTAATAAATAATAATAAATGATCCCATTACTAAAAAAAGTGGTTCTAAAACTAGAAAAATTGTAGAATGACAAATCTGTTATGGAATTGTGTCTTTATAGAGACTAACTTATCAAGCATTTTGATTTGCTCTAAATGCTCATGTCATATGTGTCTTAGAAAACTTGGGGTGTTACTTGGTTGATGAAATCAAAGAGAAGAAATGTTGAATCTTAATTTATTCTCTATTAAAAAAATTGTAAACCCTAAATCCAAAACCCTAAACCCTAAACCCTAAATCATAAACCCTAAACTCTAAACCCTAAACCCTAAACCCTAATTGTAAACCCTAAACCCTAAATTATAAACCCTAAAACCCTAATCCCTAAACCCTAACCCCTAAAATTATAAACCCTAAACCCTAAACCCTAAACCCCAAACCCTAAACACTAAACCCTAAACCCTAAACAAACCCTAAAACTAACCTTAAACCCTAAACCTTAAATAAAGATATCATTAGGAGTAGATTTAAAGAATGACCTAATCCCAACATAGTTATGGTAATAAAAGAAAATGTCTTCAAGAGACATTGCCTTGACTATTAGAGATTTGAATACCCTAAACTCTATCCCTAATTCATATTATAATACCATATATTAAGTATAATGTAGCATCATATATTTGAGCATGTAGTGATGTGTTTTTAGATGTTATAAGATGTTTTGAAATGTTTTAGTATATGGTATGCCCTATAGTCTATATTAATATAAGTCATAAAAATATTGGTTCAATAAATCAAATGATGAAATTTGTTAAATTTGAAGTGGGAATTAAGTTGTAGTACCAAAGGTGTGCTACAACACTTGTAGTCTAAAAAGTAAGATTTTATGTTCAAAATAAATATTATATGTTGTAGCATAATATAGCATCATATATCATAATATATTATTCTATGAATTTTAAGTTCTTTTAGTATTTTATAATCATGTAGTAGAGCCTACTATAGCATTATTTATAAAAATGTAGATTTAGACTTCAAAATGGTGGAATTTGGCCCAATTCATAATAGGTAGAGCATTGCATCATAATATATTATTTCAATTTCAAATATTTAAGTGATATGACTAAAATATATAGTTTTTTATTATTTAGACTAATTTTATGATTTTTTATCTTAAGCAATCCCTTTTGATGTGATATACAATATAATATAATATAATATGTTATAGTGTATTATAATATAGGATTCCATAACATAGTGTAGAATAATGCATATAGCATATATTTATATTGTTTAGCATATTTTAGTTTGTTATAGTATGATGTAGTAGAGTTTGTACTGGTATAATTAAAAAAAATTCTGATTTATTGGCTGAGATGATTGGATTTGGCCAAATTTAAGGTATTGTTTAGGGAACATCATTGGGGGTGTGCTATGGTGTGTCATTTAATAAAAAAAAATGGAATTTTGCATTAAAAAAATTTCCATTTTTCAACAAAATTTTATAATTTTTTTGCTTAAAGTGATTCATTTTAAGGTGTAATGTAAGATAATATATTATATGAAGGCATATTAAAATATAATGTGCATAACAATATAACCTCAATAATACACACACACACACATATATATATATATATATATATATATATATATATATATATATATATATATATATATATATATATATATATATATATATATATATATGAATGTGGTGATGTGTTACTAAATGTTATCAGATATTTAGTATGTTTTACTTTGTTATAACATATTGGGTCAAAACTCAAAAAATTTTAATTTGAAGGTTGACATGGAAGAATTTAAAATTCATCACACCAAGAAGCAACTCAAAAAATTATGCTATTTTGTACCATTTTAATTGAAAATTAATAATTTTACATCTAGAATGAACATTAGTCATATTTTGAAAAAAATTTTGTTATTTTTACTTTTAAGTGATTCTAATAAAGTGTAATGCAATATTTTATATCATAGCAAATTATAATATAACATCATATAATAATAAATATGAGTTAATTGTGTAATATGTTTTGTATGACATTGTATAGTTAGTTTGAGGTTGCATAATCACAAATTATAAAATGTTGATTACAATGTTAAGATGATGCAATTTGAATAAATACATTGTTAGGCTTTTGGTTGTTGAAGTATTAAAGTTGTGCATAAGAGAAGAAATAAGATTTGATGAGAATTCTGTCAAGGACATGAGGGAGATTCATTAAGAATCACACATGCATTGGACATGACATGAGAATTATATCGAGGGCATAGAAGGAGAAAATCTGTTAGGGATAATGTTTGAATTTTATTTGGTTATATGATTTGTGTAAAGAAGATTCGTTGGAGATAATAATCTATAATCCACTAGGGATTAAGATCGGATTGACTTTAATTTGTTTTGTTTTAATTGATGTGGAGGCATATTAGAGATAGGCTTGAGTCCGCTAGGGATCGATATATGAACCTTCTTTAGGGAAGCAGTTTGGGATATCCAATTAGGATTAGGATTTGAGTTTGATTTCAGATTTGTTTCGAGATGTATCCCCTAGAGATAATAGTTTGGTTGTATTTCTTTGATTTAGACTCTATTAGGGGAGTTGGTTTAATTTGGTTTCACTAATGAGGTTGGTTTTGAATTTGATTTATTTTCTTGACTTGTTTATATATGATTTATTCCACTAGAAAAAAGGGTGTGATTTAACTCCACTAGGGAAAATCATATTAGGTTTAATTGAGAAAAATGTATGGACTTTGTCGATGATGGACCCACTAAGAAGGTTATCAACTTGACCTTAAGTTTACAAATCCAAAGGGATAGTAACATGGTAGAGCTAGCCAATGTTGCCTTTCAATGCAATGATGTTAGGAAGAAGGCATATGTGAACTTACATCCTCCAAAGTAAGGAACAACCAATTGGGTGACCTATTGGATGCACAAATCCAAGGGATTACTAAGTGAATGCTGGGGACTTATGTCAACTCAAAAGTAAGCAAGATTAATTTTATCTTAAATGTGATTTGATATGGTTTGTTTATTTACTTTGATTTCAAATTGAGGGCATATTCACTGGGATGTGAATGGCCAAATTTGATAGATTTAATTTATGGACCATGTCGATTTGTGATGGACCCACTTGAAGGGCTATATAGGACTTGTCATCTCATTACAAATCCAAAGAGATAGTTTTGTCATAAATTACAAGGAAGAAGGCTAACCTTACATCTTCTAAAGTAGGGAACAACCATCAAGTGACAAGCAAAAATAAATTGAACCGACTTAGGGAGAATATTGAATTCTGGACTTATATCAACTTAAGAGTAGTGATTTCATAAGGAGTTTTCGACACCTAAAGATAGAATACCTTAGAAAAGGTAATACTAGAGTGTCCTCAATTCACAAGTGAATATATATTTTATTTATAATTTTGGACCTCTGCGCAAATAGACTAAGAAGTCTTGACCCATCTCATTTGGACCAAGGAAGAATCACATCCATAAGATGGATTCTCCAACCATGGTTACTAGAAAAAGGGGAACCAATAAATTGATAGTAAAATCGTAAATATAAATGGGGTCGTAAGGACATGATCCAAATATTATGTCCATAAGAGAAGTGCTACTAGCATTATCACACTAAAGCTATGCTGGCCAACTCAAGGAGAAAGCATAGCACTTACATCTACCATGAGTGGTGTATTCTAAGCAGAAACCAACCATAAGGTGTATCCATCATAATGAGTGGATCCATCAGCATAATGAGTGGTGTATCAATCAAGAAGAAAATCCATTTTCCCTTCCTATCTTCCCACCTCTTCAACCCCAGACACTTGTAATAGAGAGGGAATCTACAAGCTTCCAAGCTCTCTTTCATGCCCCTAGACCAAGGATTAGCCAAAAAAGAACTTTAAAGCTCTCAACCATAAAAAAAACATATACACTCTTCAAGGAGAATTGAAGTTCCCTTCACCTTCATACATCCAAATCAAGCCAAATGAAAGCTCTTCCCTCCCAAGTGTTCTTAGCCATTGCTAACTACTAAAGCCAAAATTTCCAAGCTTGGTTGGTCTAGGAACAATCTTTAAGGAATTAACCCAATTCCTTTACAAGAAGTTTGATTTGAGGTTAAGCTCTACGATCAATTTCAAAGCCAATCCCCAAAATTAAGGTATGCCATTAACGAGCTTGAGTTTTTCCTTAAATAATTTGATTGTGATCATTTTCCAACAAAACATGATCTTCAATAAGATCAAACCATAAATGATCGTAGGATATCCTTCAATGATAATGTAGTAATTAAAATCACTTGATTTCATGCTCTAGATCATTTCACAAAAAAAACACTATGAACGCTCTTGACTCTCAGAAATGAAAGATGAGCCTCGCCATTCGATCCATGTATTTGGATTGAAGGTCTAGATCTAGGACTATGAATTTTTCCTTTAAGAACCATGGGATCGATCCGACCATCCATCTTGATTAGATGATCCGTGATCATCCCGCATAATAGCATGACATAGCATGGCTCATGGACCAACTCATGCCACCGTAGATGCCACAAGCTTCCATGCGCATGCGGGCCCTTCACTTAAAACCACCATTATTTAATTTAAAAATCATTAAACAATTAAAAATTATAAAATTTATAGAAAATAAATATAAATCAGAAAAATAAAAATAAAAGATTTATGGATTCATCTTGATGAGAGGAATCCATAGAATTAAAATCCCAAAATTTAATATTTTCTCCTTAATTTGGGTTAATTAAAATACATTAAACCTTAATTACTCTTTAATTAATTATCCAATCAATTTGAAGCTTTGAGGAATTGAAATTAAGCATAAAACACCTTAGATGAATTTTTTTAATTTAATTCAAATTCATGAAATTGAAAATTCATATGCTTAACCTTAAATCAATCAATTTAATCAATCAATGAAACAATTAGGAATTTTTAACAACCTTAAATCACTAAACTTAAAGAACATTAAAACATCACTTAAACTCATAAACCTAAAAATCCTTAAATTGTCCCTAATTAGGTAATTAAATGAATTAAATATTTCAAATTAACAACTTGAATTTAATTAAATCAAAGCAACAACCAACAAATGAATAAACCCTCATTGGAAAGATAATTTAGTGAGAATTTATAAAAAATAAAACCCTTAATGAATCTCATTAAATTAGGCCTAATTTAAGTTTTAATGAAATAATTAAAATCTTAATTACTCTAATTGTAAATCTAATCAAGATGAAACTTTGAACATTTGAAATTTGTATGTGACACTAAAAAATTTTCAATCAATTGATCTCTTAGAAGTTGTTAATTTTCTAAATCTTTAAGTCAATGTTTATCAAATATTAGGTTAAGGAAATTAATTAAAAATGTGGTAATTCAAACCAATTTCAATCAAACATGAAAACTATTAAGAAACTTCTAAATATCTAAGCCAATTGAAGTGATCAAACTCACTCTTAATTTAATGAAGTAAAACCTTAGGTTAAAAAAATTATTAATTAACTTAAACCTTGAACTTTGAATCAATGAAATTTAACTAATGAATTTAAGAATGAATCTAAAACTTAGGTCAATTAAATCGATCAAAATTAACAAAATTTTAGGTTAAGCCTAATACATGAACAAACTTAAGGTACTAATTCATATTAATGAACTTAAACTTTAACCTTACAAATCCATAATTTAATAAACTTAAATTAAATTGAATCAAATCAAATTTAATCTAAACTCTTTAAATTAACATGAACCAAATCAAATGAAACCCATATACTTGAAAACTTAAACTTAAAGGAGCTGCAAAGCCTTACCAACAAAACTCCTCTTACACTACATTTAGGTCACTACTCTAGATCTAGGTTAGATCATTCTAATTTTCTTTAATCTTCTATGTTGTACTTCACATGTCTATGTGGTATATTGCTTTAGACTGGATTCCTAGGCTTATTTATTTGTTGGACTGGATGTTAGGGTGTTCTTTTTAGATTTAACACTATTTTCAGGGGTTATGTTAAAGGGATCTCTAATAAATAAATATAAAATTTTGTTTGATTTGTGTTAAAATCCCATAACATAGTAGAGGACTTTGGCAAGCAACTAATGCTAAGATATATTTGTGAAATATAAATTGTTTTATGTGTTGTATGTATTTCTAACCTCTATTTTATGGTTTAAGATTTTCTTTGAATTTTAAATGTAAATTTGAGCTTAGAATTAGGTTAGATATGGGGTCTAGATTAGTAAGAGCTGACCCAACCAGGAGATGGTGCAGTGGTCTTCTGTGGAGCCCGATGGATGTCCTTGAAGAAGGAGACTTTCCTAGAAAGAAGACCTATAGATCTAAACTTGTAGTTCTAGGTTGGGTTGGATAAGGGCAAAACTCAGCTGCCCATTTTTCTTTCTTTTAGATTATACAGTGGTACCCTGCCACATCGACCTTTTTATTATAATTTAATTTGGCTTAATTTATTTTGGGGGTGCAATAGAAACAACATACTTTTTTTAGGTTTCTTTCTATGTTATGTTTGTGCTGTCATGTATGCCTAGACGTAGGCTCATAGGATAAACTAAATTTTCTACCCAACTAAATCAATCGAAACATAAAAATAAATACAACTCATAATCTTCATATAAAACCTAGTATTAAAGAAAGATAAAATATGTAGCAACCCCTTAATTGGATGTTTTAACATCATACATAAATCATATTGTTTCACTCTTGATTAAGGAAGGGCTTCCATGTTTGCTAGAGAACCTGGGCTTGACCTTTGAGAGCCTATGATGGAAGAACACCTTCTTCTATTATGATTTGTCCCATAACCATTTTCTAATTGCATGCATTAGGCATAAATTGCATTCCTATGACCTAAATGAATCTTGAGTCAAAATTCATAAAACTTGGAAAATATGCATTAGTTATGCATCCTCATGCCCCTACATGATCTTAGGGATTAGGGAGTGAGTCTAGTTCATAGATTTCTTTCCTAAAATGCAATAACCCAGCCATCTTTCTTTCATGTGACTAACTCATAAATTTAAAATACACTAAGGTGGTGAGCGCCCTTCTCAAAGTTGTAAGTCCGTAAGAGTCGTGAATAGTTAGTTCCTCAAGTGAGGAGAATGCCAATGATTTCCCAAGGATAGAACTAGGTCCGACATATGTGAAGCACCCAGACTAGGTTAAAGCATCCTTTAGAATAAGTCTTCAACCCTAGGCATTTCTATAGTCTTGTCCTGCTAGAATCTAAGCCCTAGATTTCTAAGAAAATGAGAACTAAAAATCAAAATTAAATCCCAAATTTGAAGTCCAATCATAGGATAGTTGAAATGTCTACTGGTATCCCAATATCAATAGGATTTTCCTACTCTTTCCATTTGACTCTTAAAATGACTCTACAACTTGGACCACACCCCAATTGAACTTCCAAAATCAATCCTTTGAAAGCTACCTTAGTAGTCTTTAAATAACCATGTATTTCTTTAATCAAGAGTATTCTTAAGATGAGACCTTTCTAAAGATGTAATTAACTATATAGGCCTACCTTTATAGGGAACCATGATCCCAAGATAAAATAAACCTTGTTCTACCTTTCCATGTAGTTCATGGGAAAATACGCTGGTACACGAAAGACCCATTAGCCTTAGGAGTCTTTTATTGAAATGATTGAATCCATTATAGGAGAGCATGTTTATCTTTCTAGATAATATGTTTATTCTTTAATGTCATATTTGGTCATCTAAATAAAATATTCCTAAACTCATGTGGTGTCATTTATTTTCTATTCCATAAAAAAACCAACATATTTTTTTTGGCGACTCTGGGATTGGTTCCTCTCTCCATCTTTAGAAATAAAGGGTTATTTCTATATATCGATAATGTACTAGTGCCACTCATCGGTCAAAACTACCTTTCTTTCCATTGGATACCTCTCCATTTCATTCTTGGTTGAGCTAATACAACATCTTAGATAGAGGTTCTAGAACTCTTCATTTTTCATAGTTAAACTATTAGGTCCTAGAACCAAATCCCGAAATAAAATTAGAGAAATAAATAAAAACCAAGTCATTTTTGTTAAGACCTAAATTTGGTCAAGACGGCTTTGAAACCATTCCAATATGGAAAAGAAATGTTAAATTAAAAAAGTATGAAAAATACTTCAAAATTTGAAAAGCAAATCTCCAAAAAATAAAGTCTCAAAGTTAGACTTATCCTTGATCTTACTTTGGCAGCTAACCAAAGATAATCGTGATAGGTCCTTGAATGGATATCCTTTATTTTACTACATTCAAAGATGTCAAAACACCTAAGGATGTAGATTGAAAATGAAGGTGTTCCTTCAAATCGAGAAAATCCAAATCAAAAGGCACATAGTTATTAATTGCCCCTTACCACCAATTGAAGTTTTAATTGCATTTTAAAAAAGGATAAAAAAAAAATCATCAAAAGAGATTGCCTTATTGACTTTAGGTAGAGGTTGATTAAAGAAATAAATGAAATCTTCTATTCTATAGAAGAAAATTATACATAATGCAAATTAATTTTAATTTCCACAAGTCCACTAGAATATTGGAAAATCGTTTGGCCAAATCTAAGGAGTGACTTGGAGGTAACCCTCTTTTAGACCTTTTCAAAACATTAAATTCTTAAGAGCTTAGGAGAGAGTCAAAAGAGGAAGATGAAATGACGTAAACAAAAATAAAAGTGAAAGGATTCACTCTGCTCCTAATCAATCAAGAAAAGAGAGGTAGAAAGAGAATTCTAATTCTCTGATAAAGTTGAAATGAATGAAGTTTAAACTAATAAATTTAAATCAATTTCCTTAACTCTCATTAAATAAAATGATATTTTGTGAATGGTTTTAATTAATTATAAAAGCTAAATCATGAAGAAAACATAAATGAAGAGTTTAATCCTTCTAAATAAATCATGATCTTAGGATTGGGTCCTAAGGGTGATATCTCTATCTATCAGAGTAAAAATATGAAACTTTTATATCTAGTTAGTTGATAGATAAATCACTTAATGCATTGTCAATCCAAATGAATGAAAATACCTTAGTTTTCAAGAGACTAAGCCATTATATGCTTTCAATAAAAGTAAACCTAAGGAGAATCCTTTGCAATGTCTTATGATTGATTTGACATTATCTTAATGTCAAGTATGGTGGTCAAAGATTTCATTGCAAGTTGAGATTACCTTTAATCTTATATGTGCTATAAAAGAAAAAATGAAACTTGACTTTCTAATAGCACAACATATACCCTAGAGGGACCTCTTTTAAATGATGATCTTTAAATGAATTGATAATGAGGTCTATTGATCTATTTAAAATAGAGTTAGACCTACCTTCCCTTCATCAAAAAAAAGGGAAATTCTTGAAATCAAATTCAAAATGGTAGAGTTATTCCACCTCAAATGACATTGAAAATAAATGGCAAATGAGTCATCTTCAAAATGATGTCTTCTATCTTAGAGAAGTTGCTTGCAAAATCAAGCATCATAATTCTATTAAAAAAATAAAATGAAATATAAAATAAAATAAAAAAAAATGAAAAAGATATGAAAGTCAAGCATTACATAATCATGAAATTTTCCTTATTTAACTATAAGCAACTTCCTGATGTGGCATTCCACTATGAAAATGGTTCTAGGGTTATCTTCTATGATGAAGATAGACTACTAAGAACTTATTGACATTTTAGTCGATGTAGAAAATTCAAAAGAAGAAAATCTCCAAACCACTATATTGATCCGGTGCATCGATCAACATTAATTATAAACATGAAAGAATTTATATATAGGCTGAATTCTAATCAAGCTTTGATAAGATGAGCCATATAAATTCAATCAAATAAAGAAAGTAATTTTCAACTTCATGAAAATTCAATCTAGAAAATACAACCTAGAAAAGAACTTAGTCTCAATCACATTGTTCATTGAAGGTAAAAATTCAAACATGAAAAAAGCAACTTAGGAATTCATGAAACATCTTTAAATGCTCTTGGATGGTCCTATCCATCCCAAATACTAAAAAATAAGGGAATCAAATGGAAGGAAAAAGGAGAAACATATTGATTATTGAAGGATGTTCATATTCATCCTAAAGGGTTGAGTCTTTAGGAATATCATTCTTCTACTCCTAACTGACCTCACTACATATTTGATGCCAATAGAAAATTTTGATTTCAAAAGTGTAAAGTTTTCAAGGAAGTCATTATGCCAATCTTAAATGACTCACTCCACTAAATAATTTTGAATTCAAGTGTAACATCTTTAGAAAGTCATTTTAACAATTTTAAATGGTTTTACTGAGATTTATTGTTCCATGAAAAGATGAAAAGAAATAGAAATGTTGGATCATATTATGATCAATCAAGCAAAACATCAAATTAATATGATAAAAAAAGAGTCAATCAATATAATGTTGTATTTGGACAAAAAGTCAAATAAATCAAATTTCTTAGTAGATCATTTAGTGGTTATTTCATAAAGAGTAAAATTTTATGGAAATGAGTTAAATACATCAATCTTCTTAGTGAATCTTGTAACTAGAAAAATTACCAAATGTAACCTTTCATAAAGAAATTAAAATAGAATATTATAAAAAAGAAAGAAAGAAAGAAATGTAAAGGGATGGAAGGACTATATCCAAGAGCAAAAGAATGAAGTCTAAATTCTAAGCATGTGGACATTTTGACTTTAAATTCTCCACATCAAATAAAATGGTAGGTTAGAAGTTAAAATTGTCCCTAGCTAAACAAAAAATAATCGATATCTCATGCTTTATCATTTTAGCCTTTGCCATGATTGGGTGAGCTTACTTGGGTTAAACAAAAAAGATAGTGGATCTTCTTTTTCAAGAAGTCCATATTTTTGAATGTCAAAGGTCCCATTGAATACTCGATTCCATTATAAATGAAGTGAAAATACCCAATGTAAATGGACATTTTAACTTCAAACTTCTCCACATCAAAATAAAATGGTAGAGTTAGAAGTAAAAATTGTCCCTAGCTAAAAAAATAAGCAGATATCTCATACTTTATCATTTTAGCCTTTTCCATGATTGGGTGAGCTCGTTGGGTAAGAAATAATAAGGATCTTTTTTTTCCAGGGGTCCATATCCTTTGTATGGCAAAGATCTCATTGAGTATTCTCTGATTCCATTACAAGTGGCCTATAACCATAAACAAGAAAAGTTATGTAATCATAGAGCCATTGTAGGATAAAAAGCTTAAGTAGTTTGGGTCCTAACTTTCTTTTCAAAAGGCACTCTAGTACAATGCATAAATTTTGTTTAGATGTGTTTGGAGATTTATATAGTCTTCAAGTTCGGGATGCACTCTTAAAATTTGAAGAAAAATCCTATTCCACAATTGACAAGTTGATATCAATGATCTAACTCTTTAATGAGTTAGCTATTGATGACTTGATCAACCTATCTTTTGGGTTTAAAGACTACTTTATCGGAAATAAATTGAAATGATCTCCAAATGTAGTGATCTATAAACTTAAGCTTGATGTCATTTCCATAAACTAAGTCCCTTGATGATTGGTCAAATTCAAAAAGAAAAGTAAAATTTTTGCTAAATTAAAAGCTAGAAAATGATGGATGTACATGAGAAGAAAACATTCTTCTTGGTTAGCTAACATCATTATTGACCCACATCCTTGGACTAGGGTAGAATTTAGGTTTTTTATTTTATTTATTTTTTAGGTTTAAGTATATTTTTAGTAGATTTTTATTTTTATTTTACTTTTTAGGTTTAGATTTTAGTATTAATTTTCAGGTTTAGGTTTATTTTAGTTTATTTTATTTTATTTTTATTTTTGTTTAGGTTTAATTTATTTTAGGTTTAGTTTAGGTTTTATTTATTTTAGTTTAGTTTATTTTAGTTTATAATATTATTATTATTATTATTATTATTATTATTATTATTATTATTATTATTTTCTTATTTATTTTTATTTTTCTAAGTTCTTTTAGTTAAGGGTTTAGGTTTTTTTTTATTTAATTTTAAGTTTTATTTTTAGGTTTTTTTTTAAGTGTAGATTTTTATTTAGTTTTATTTTATTTAAATTTATGTTAATTTTAATTTTATTTTAGGTTTATTTAAATTTATTTAATTTTATTTATTTTTTTAGTTTAGTTTTATTTATTTTTATTCTTTAGTTTATTTTATTTTATTTTTTTAGTCTAGTTTTATTTTATTTTATTTATTTAGGTTTAGGTATTAATTAGGTTTTATTTTATTTTATTTTGGTTTAGGTTTTATTTATTTTATTTTTTATTTAGTTTTTAGTAACTTTTATTATTTAGTGTTTAGGTTGTGGGAAGTTTTAGGTTTAGTTTAGGGTTTAAGTTTTAGTTTAGTTTAGAGTTGTGGTTTAAGGTTTTGTTTTAATAGAGAACAAATTCATATTTAATATTTCTTTCGATTTCATCAACCAAGTAGCACCTTAAGTTTTCTAGGACACAAGTGATGACATAGATAAAAATGAGCACCTATAGAACAAATCAAAAGCCCTTGATAAATGGAATTATCTCAAATGTAAAGATAAAGTTCCATAAGTAGTAGATCGGATCGACCTTTCTTCAATTTCTATAGTTCCCATCAGAACCAACCCCGCCTCTCGTGTAGTAGGATCTGCCATCATACCCTCAATCTCTCCCTCTGCCACCACCATGGCTGTAACCTCTATCGCTTCTCCCACCTCCATAACTACCACTGCTTTGACCACCACCTCCACATCCACCAGCACCTCAAAATCATCCACAACCACTACGATAATCGCCGCCTCAACTTTGTCCTCCACCAACAGATCTTGATTGAGCCTAGTTGATGATGATGTTCCTGCCGTTGAGGTTTTGCCCATCCTTAGAGTTTAGGGATAGTTTAGGGCTTAGGGTTTAGGGATTGGGGTTTAGGGTTTAGGGTTATAAGTTTCAGGGTTAGGGTTTAGAGTTTAGGTTTGGTTTGGGGTTTTATGGTTTTGGCTTAGGTTTATTTTTAGATTTAGGAGGGTTTAGGTTTGGGGCTTAGGTTTAAGGTTTAATTTTTATTATTTGGGCTGGGGTTTAGGATTTAGGGTTTTTTTTTTAAATTAAGCAAACTAGGTTTAGGTTTATTTTTTATTTATTTTTTAATTCATTTTATTTTTATTTTATTTAGGTTTATTTTTTATTTATTTAGTTTAGTTTATTATTTTTAGTTTATTTATTTTAGTTTATTTTTTTAGGTTTAGTTTATTTTTAGTTGAGTTTTATTTTATTTTCTTTTTTTTAAGTTTTATTTTTTTATTAGGTTTAGGTTTAAGTTTTATTTTATTTTTAGGTTTAGGTTTTAGTTTTTAGGTTTTTTTTTTTATTTCTTAGTTTATTTAGTTATTTTTTTTATTAGTTTTAGCATGTTTAGTTTATTTTAGGTTTAGGTTTATGTTTATTTATTTTAGTTTAGTTTATTTTAGTCTTTAGGTTTATTTTATTTTATTTTATTTTTTTTTTTATTTTGTTTTAGGTTTATTTATATTATTTTGTGGTTTATTTAGGTTTATTTTTTTTAGGTTTATTTTATTTTATTTATTATTTTATTTTATTTTATTTTATTTATTTTTATTTAAGTTTAGTTTTATTTTATTTAGTTTTATTTTATATTTTTAATTTTGTTTAGTTTATTTATTTATTTTATTTTTTTTTTTATTTTATTTTTTAGTTTTAGTTTAAGTTTTATTTTGTTTTATTTTTATTTATTTAGTATTTTATTTTATTTGATTAGTGGTTTTATTTAGCTCTCAGCTTATTTTGGTTTAGGGCTTAGGGCTTCTGGGGTAAGGTCAGGGTTGGCTCATGATTCAGGGTTTCAGTCTGGGTTTTGGTCAGGCCTAAGTTTGGATTTTGACCCAGGGTTTAGGGCTCAGTGGCCAGATAGTTTAGCCTTAGTGTCAGCTAGTTTAGGTAGTGTGGTTTGGGCTCAAGGTGAGGATCTGGGCTCAGGGTGGGGGGGCCAGGTTTGTGATCAGGGTTACAACATGGGCTCAGATATGGCTAGGGCTAAGTTTGTTTATTATTTAGGGCTCAGGGTTTTTTTTGTGGGTTCAGGGGGCCTGTGGATAGATGAGGATCTGTGGCTATTAGGGTTTAAGATTTTTCTTAAAAAATAAAATTTATAGGTTTAGTTTATTTTAGTTTATTTAGTTTTATCTTTATTTTTTATTATTTTATTTTATTTAATTTAGTTTATTTTATTTCTTTTTATTTTAATTTAGGTTTTTATTTTAGTTTATTTTATAGGTTTAGTTTATTTTAGTTGAGTTTTATTTTATTTTTTTTTTTAAGTTTATTTTATTTTTAAGTTTAGGTGGCTTTAAGTTTAGGTTTTTTTATTTTAGTTTATTTTTTAGTTTAGATATAGGTTTATTTTTATTTATTTTATTTTATTTGCTTTATAGGTTTTATTTATTTTAGTAGTTTATTTTAGTTTAGTTTAGGTATTTATTTTATTTATTTTATTTTCTTTAGGTTTAGTTTTATTTGGATTAGGTTTATTTTTTTTATTTATTTTATTTTTTTTTGATTATTTTTATATTTTATCTTATTTTATTTAGTTTTTTATTATTTTAGTTTTTCATGTTTATCTTATTTTTTTTAGTTTAGTTTGGTTTATTTATTTTATTTTTGTTTTATTTTAATTTATTTTAAGTTTAGGTTTAGTTTTAGTTTAGGTTTTTATTTTTTCATTTTTTTTATCTTTATTTTCTTAAAGGTGGCCTTTGATTGATCTTGTTCATTTAGTTTAGAGGCTTAGGTTTAGGCTCAGTGCCTGTGGTTTAGCCTCAGTTTAGCTTGTGGCCCAGTAGCCCAGGGTCAGATCAGCTTAGCCTAGGAGTCAGGGCCTGGGGTGGCCTGTGGTTGGGTCAGGCCAGCCAGGGCTCAGTGCCAGTGGTCAGTTGGCCTGGTTGTGGTTTAGGCCTTGGTCAGGCCTGGGGTGGCTCAGTGGTTGGGGCTCAGGTTTGTGTGGGCAGTTTTAGGCCAGCCTGGGGTTTCAGCTGTCTGTGGTTTTTAATTAGCAAATTAAATAAATTATTTATTTTATTTTTTATTTTATTTTGTTTATTTTATTTTTATTTTATTTATTTTTTTTATTTTATTTAATTTTATTTATATTTTGGTTTATTTTATTAGTATTTAGGTTTAGTTTTAGCTTATTTTCTTTTATTTTTATTTTATTTTATTTTAACCTTTTATTTTATTTTTAGGTTTAGTTTAGGTTTTATTTTACTTTTTAGGTTTAGGTTAGTTTTATTTTAGGTTTATTTTAGTTTTATTTTTAATTTAGGTTTTGTTTATTTTTAGTTTATTTTATTTTATTTAGTTTAGGGTTTATTTAGTTTTTTTTAGGTTTTATTTATTTTAGTTTAGTTTATTTTAGTTTAGGTTTATTTATTATATTTGTTTATTTTAGGTTTAGGTTTTTTAGTTTATGGTTTAGGTTTTGGGGTTTAGGGTTTAGGGTTTAGGTTGTAGGTCTAGGGTTCATCTTTTGGGTTAAGGGTTTTGCCTTTTAATAGAGAACAAATTCATATTCAACATTTCTTTTTTTCGATTTCATCAACCAAGTAACGCACCAAGTTTTCTAAGACACGAGCGATGACATAGATAAAAAATGAGCACTCAAATCAAAACCCTAGATAACTTGAACTATTATAAAGTCACAGTTCCATAAGGGATCGGATCTATTCTTCAATTTCTCCAATTTCTATTAGAACCATCGGGCCTCTCAAGTAGTGGAATCCACCATCATATTCCTGATCTCTCCCTTCGCCACCAACATGATTGTAACCTCCATCGCTCATCCTGCCTCCATAACCACCACTACCCTGACCACCACCTCCATATCCACCAACACCTCTGCATCCCCAACCACCACCACGATAATCCGCCTTTGCCTCCATCTTAGATCTGACAGTATGGTTATGGTGATGTCCCTCAAGGTTATGCCCATTCTGGGTTTAGGTTTAGTGGTTTAAGTTAATTTTTTTATTTATTTAGTTACTTTACTTTAGGTTTAGGCTTAAGATTTGGGGTTTAGGTTTTGGTTTAGGTTTAGGGTTTGGGGTTTAAAGTTTAAGGTTTAGAGTTTAGGGTATTAGGGTTTATGAGTTTAGGGTTTAGGGGGTTAGTGGTTTAGTCGGTTTTAGATTTAGGTTTGGGTTAATATTTTGATTGAGTTTAGGTTTAGTCAGTGTTTAGGTAGGGTGTTTAGGGTTTAGTTGGCTTTAGGGCCCAGATTTGGGTTTGGCCTAGGGAGGATCTTAGCCATTTCCTAGTTAGAAAAAGGGCCTAGCCTGGTAGCCCAGGAGTCAGGCCAGTAGGGCCCAGGGTTTTAGCCCAGGGTAATAGACTAGTGCCCAGGATCTAGGGGCCCAGTGATCTCAAAATGAAGTACTAATTTATATTTTATTATTTATTTAGCCATTAGTTTATTTATTTTAGTCATTATCAGGTTTAATTTTAGATTTTATAGGTGGTTATTTATTTTTAGGTTTTTTTATTTATTTTATAGTGGATTTTTATAGTAGGTTTATTTAGTTTATTTTTTTAGTTTAGAGGTTAGTTTATTTAGGTTTTTTTAGGTTTAGGTTTTTTTTTTAGATTAGTTTATTTTTAGTTTGGTTTAGGCATATTTTATTTTTTATTTATTTTAAGTTTAGGTTTTTTTTTTTTGTTCAAGGTTTAGGGTTTAGTTTAGTTTTTTTAGGTTTTTAGGTTTGTAGGTTTAGCTTGTAGGTTTAGGGTTCATGTTTTAGTTTAGGTTTTTAGTTTTTTTAAAGAATAAATTCAGATTTAATATTTCTTCTTTTCGATTTCATCAACCAAGTAACACACATAGTTTTCTAATACACAAGCGACAACATAATTAAAAATGTACCATGCATGAGAAAATCAAAAACCTTAGATAACTTGAATTGTCTCCACTATAAAGACACGCTCCATAAAAATCGATTACCTTCTTCAATTTCTCGCCATGCCACTTCTAGAGGACCACCATCATATCCCAACCTCACCACCCTACTCTCAAACCGCCGCTCCTCCCACCTCCATAACCACCAAAGCTCCAACCACCATTGTCATAATTACCCTTCACCTCCACTGTCTAGATGAGCCGTGACTGATGTTCTATATCGGTTCTGCCCATTCTTAGGATTTATGTTTATTAGGTTTTGGGGCTTAAGTTTATTTTTTAATTTATTTAGTTACTTTAGGTTTAGGTTTAGGGTTTTGGGTTAGGTTTAGGGTTTAGTTTAGAGTTTATGTTTAGGGTTTATGCTTTTTTGGGTGGTTTGTATTTTTAGGATTTAGGGTTTTAGGTTTGGTTTAGGGTTTGTTTTAGGTTTGTGGTTTAGGTGTTAAGCTCTGTGGTTTAGGGTTTTGAGGATTGTTTAGTTTAAGGTTTAGGTTTTGCATTAGTGGGTTTTGGCTAAAACCTAAACCTAAAAAAAAAAAAAAAAACTAAACCAAATCAAAAAATAAATAATTAAAACCTAAAAAATAAAATTAAAATAAGTCTAAACTAAAAATAAACTTAAACCTAAACCTAAAAAAAAAATAAACTAAAATAAAAACCAAAATAAATAAACTAAACTAAATAAAAAAAATAAACCTAAATCAAAATAAAAATAAAATGAACTAAAATAAAAAAATAAACTAAATAAACTAAACCTACTTAATTTAAAATAAAAATAACCTAAAACTAATCCTAAACCTTAAACCCTAAACCTACACCCAAAACCCAAAACCCAAAACCCTAAACCCTAGAAAACTCTAAACCCTAAACTCTAAGCTAACCCTAAAACCAAACCCTAAAGCTTAAACACGAAAACCTAACCCCTAAACACTAAACCCTAACCCTAAATCCTAAACCCTAAAACCCTAAAATCCTAAATCCTAAAACCCTAAACCCTAAAAACCTAGAAACCTACACCTAAACTAAATAAAGTTAAAATAAATAAAACCTAAACCTAAATAAATTTAAAAAATAATAAATATAAAACCTAAGCTAAAACCTAAACATGAACCTAAAAAATAAAATAAAATAAATAATAATAACCTAAACTAAACTAAAAAAGAAGATAAACTTAATAATAAAACCTAAATAAAATAAAACTAAACTAAAAAATAAAATTAAAATAAACCTAAAATAAAATAAAATAAAACTAAACAAAACCTAAACTTAAAAAATGAACAAAAATATAACCTAAAATAAATAAAAATAAAACTTAAACCATAAACTAAAAAAATAAACCTAAACTAAAATAAACTAAAATAAATAAACCTAAGTTAAACCAAAACCTAAACTAAATAATATAAAATAAACTAAAATAAACCTAAACCTAAACTAAAACTAAAACCTAAAACCTAAATTAAACCTAAACCTAAAACCTAAAAAAAAAATAAATAAAAAAACTAAACCAAAAACTTAAAAATAAAAAAAAAACTAAACCTAAAAAAATAAAATAAAAATAAAATAACTAAAAAATAAAATAAACTTAAACCTAAACCTAAAATAATAAACCCAAAATAAATAAATAAATAAATAAACTAAAAAAATAAAATAAACTAAAATAAATAAAAATAAACCTAATAATAACTAAATAAACTAAAATAATAATACTAAAAAAAAACCTAAACCTAAACTATTAAATAAATCCTAAAATAAACTAAAAAAAAATAAACTAAAATAAAATAAAATAACCTAAACTAAACTAAAAATCTAAAATAAATAAAAATTAAAAAAATAAAAAATAAAAAAATAAAATAACCTAACTAAAATCTAAAACTAAATAAACTAAAATAAACCCAAAAAATAAACCTAAACCAAAAATAAACTAAAAAAACTAAACCTAAACTAAAATAAACTAAAATAAATAAACATAAACCTAAACCTAAACCAAAACCTAAACTAAATAATATAAAATAAACTAAAAATAAACCTAAACCTAAACTAAAACTAAAACCTAAAATAAACCTAAATTAAAACCTAAACCTAAACCTAAAAAATAAAATAAAACCTAAACCAAAACTTAAAAATAAAAAGTAAAACCTAAACCTAAAAATAAAATAAAAATAAAACTTAACTAAAAAATAAAGCTAAAGCTAAACCTAAACCTAAAAAAATAAACTAAAATAAATAAATCTAAAATAAATAAACTAAACTAAATAAAATAAACTAAAATAAATAAAAATAAACTGAATAAACTAAATAAACCTAAACCTGATTTTTTTTTTAAAAAAAACCTAAACCCTAAGCTATCCCTAAACCCTAAACTAAAATAAACTAAAAAAAATGTAAACCTACCTTACTTAATTTGAAAATAAGCCTAAACTAAAGCCTCAACCCTAAATCTAAAACCTAAACCCTAAACCCTAAAATAAAAAAAAATAAAAAAAAACCCTAACCTTCAACCTTAAAACCTAAAACTAAGCCTAAACCCTAAACCCTAAACCCAAAATGTACAACCTTAAACCCTAAACCATAAACCTAAAACCCTAAAACCTAAACAAGAAACCCAAACCTAAAATTAAAACCCAAAACTAAAACCTAAACTAAACACACTATAAACCTAAACACTAAACCCTAAAACCTAAAACCTAAACCCTAAACCTAAATCTAAACCTAAACCTAAACTAAATAAACCCTAAACCCTAAACCTAAATCCTAAACCCTAAACCATAAGCCCTAAGCCCTAAACCTAAAAGATAAAATAAAAATAAAACTCAACTAAAAATAAACCTAAACCTAAAAATAAAAAAATAAACCAAAATAAAAAACCTAAACTAAAATAAATAAACCAAAAATAAATAAAGTAAACTAAATAAAAATAATAAATAAATCTAAATAAAAATAAAAAATAAAATAAACTAAGTAAACTAAATAAACCTAAACCTACCAGTTTACTTATTTTAAAAAAAACCTTAAACCCTTAATCATAAACCTTAATCCCTAAACCCTAAACCCTAAACCTTAAAACAAACCCTAAACCCTAAACTAAAATTTGAACCCTAAACTTAACACCTAAACCCTAAACCCTAACCCCTAAACCCTAAACCCTGAACCAACAACCCTAAATCCTAAACCCTAAAATGCTAAACCCCAAACCTAAAATCATAAACCCGAAACCCTAAATCATAAACCATAAACCCTAAACCCTAAACCCTAAAACTAAATAAAAACATAAACCTGCCTAAATATAAATAAAAAATGAAACCTAAACCCTAAACTAAAAAAAAAACCTAAACCTAAAATAAACAAAATAAAATAAACATGAACCTAAACACAAATAAACTAAACTAAAATAAATCAAACTTAAACCTAAACCTAAAATGAACTAAACCTAAACCTTAAACTGAAAATAAACCTATACCTAAACTAAAAAAAAAAAACAAACCTAAAAATCAACCTAAAATAAAAACTAGAAATTTAAAAACAAAATAATAAAATAAAAATTTAAACCTAAACCTAAAAATAAAAAATAAAACCTAAACCCAAAAAAAAAAAAACTAAACTAAAAAATAAACATAATCCTAAACCTAAACTTAAAAAATAAACTAAAATAAAAGAAACTAAACTAAAATAAAAAAAAATAAAATAAAAAAAAACTTAAACTAAAATAAACTAAACTAAATAAAAAAATAAAAATAAAACTTAAATAAAAATATAAAATAAAATAAACTAAAATAAGTAAAAAATAAATTAAATAAACCTAAATAAAAATACAAATTAAAATTAACTAAAATAAAAAAATAAACTAAACAAACATAAACATATTGGTTTACTTAACTTTATAAACAAAAAAACCCTAAACCTGAATTCCTAAATAATAAATCCTAAACCCTAAATAATAAACGAGCCTAAATCATAAAAAGCCCTAAACCCTAAACCCTAAACCCTAAACCCTAAACTCTAAACCCTAACCCTAAGCCTAAATTCTAAACACTAACCCTAACCCTAATCCCTAAACCCTAAACCATAAACCCTAAACCCTAAACCCTAAACCCTAAACTAAACCTTTAAACCCTAAAAACCCTAAACCTTAATGCCTAAACCCTAAAACTTAAAGCCTAAACCCTAAACCCTAAAGCCTAAACCCTAAACTAACCCTAAACCCTAAGCTAACCCTAAACTCAAACCCTAAAAACACTAAACCCTAAAGCCTAAACACTAAACCCTAAACCCTAAACCCTAAACCCTAAACCTTAAAATCCTAAACCCTAAAACTGTAAACTATAACCCTAAACCCTAAACCTTAAACCCTAGAATCCTAAAAACTTAAACCTAAATTAAATAAAACTTAAAAATTAAATTAAAAAAAACTAAACCTAAATAAAATAATGTAATAAAATAAAAGAAATACCTAAACTTAAACCTAAAAATAAAATAAAAAATAAAAATAAACTAAAATAAAATAAAGAAATTCCTAAACTAAACAAAAAAAATAAAATAAACCTAAGAATAAAAAACTTTTATAAAATAAAAATAAGCGTAAAATAAAAAAAGATCAACTTAAAATAAAATAAAGTAAAAACTAAATAAAAATCTAAACCTAAAAATTAAACCTAAACCCTAAACTAAAAATAAAAATAAAATAAACTTAAACCTAAACTAAAATAAACTAAACTAAAATAAATAAAACCTAAACGTAAAGCCTAAACTAAAGCTAAACCTAAACCTAAACTACATAAAATAAATCAAAACATAAATTAAAGAATAAAACCTAAAAATAAATCTAAAATAAAAACTTAAAACCTAAACGTAAAAAAATAATGTAAACCTCGACATAAAAATAAAAATTTAACCCTAAACCTAAAAAATAAAAAAAAATAAAACTCAACTCAAAAATAAATCTAAACTTAAACCTAAACCAAAAATAAACTAAAACAAAAAAACCTAAACTAAAATAAAAAACATAAAATAAATAAACTAAATTAAATAAAAAAAATAAAGATAAATAAAAATAAAAAATAAAATAAACTAAAATAAATAAAAAATAAGCTAAATAAATTAAATAAACCTAAACCTATCAATTTACTAAATTAAAAAAGAATGCTAAACCTTAAATCGTAAACCCTAAACCCTAAAACTCACCCTAAACTAAACCTCTAAACTACAATCCTATAACCTAAACCCTAAACCTACCTAAACCCTAACCCTAAACCTAAACCCTAAACCCTAAAACCCTAAACCTAAACCCTAAACCCTAAACCCTAATTGTAAACCCTAAGACATAAAAGCATAAACCCTAAAACCTTAAACCGTAAACCATAAACACTACACCCTAAATCCTAAACACAAAACCCTAAACTCTAACCCTAAACCCTAAACTCAAACCCCAAACCCTAAAGCTAAACTAAAGTAACAATAAATTAAAAAATAAACCTAAACCCTAAAACTAATAAACCTAAACCTAAACCTAAACCCTAAGAATGGGAAAACCTTGATGGTGAACATCATCAAACAAAGCTCAAGCTAGATCTAGCGGGAGGTGGTGAGGCAGGTATCACAAGTGGGTGGTGGGGGTGGGGAACTGGTGGATATGGATGGTGAAGTGGTGGTTATGGAGGAGCGATGGAGGTTACAACCATAGTGGTGGAGGGAGAGAGATATGATGGTGGATCCTGTTACTTGAGAAGGTGGTTCTGGGAACTAGACAAACCAAGAACCAATGATCCAATATGCTTATGGAACCTGTCTTTACAATAAAGATGGTTCTAGTTATCTAGGGTCTTTGATTCTCTAGTGCTCATTTTGATCTATGTCACTTGTGTCTTAGAAAACTTGGTATGTTACTTAGTTGATGAAATAAAAAAAGAAATGTTGAATCTAAATTTGTTCTCAAAAAAAAAGGCCAAAACCCTAAATCATAAACTAAAACCTGAACCATAGACTTGAAACCTAAACTCTAAACCCTAAACCCTAAACCCTAAAAACCATAAACCATATATGCTAAACTATAAAACTCTAAACCCAAAAACCAAAACTAAACCCAAAACTCTAAGCCCTATGCCCCAAACCTTAAATCCTAAACTCTAAACCCTCAATGAATCCTAAACCCGAATAAACTAAAAAGTAAAGCTTAAACAAAATAAAACCTTAAAAATACAATAAATAAAAGAACATAAACCAAAATAAAATAAACTAATGAAATAAAATAAAAACCTAAACTAAAACCTAAACCTAAAAAGAAACTAAAATCAAATAAATGAAAACCTAAACTAAACTAAAAAAATAAAAAAACTAAATAAAATAAAAACTAAACCTAATATAAAAATATAAACTAAATAAAAACTTAAACTTAAAAAATAAACCTAAAAATAAAACCTAAAAATAAATAAAAAATAAAACCTAAACCCTAAACCTAAAATATTTGAAGCCTAAACCTAAACCCTAAACCCTAAATCCTAAAAGTAAACTAAATAAACCTAAACCTACTAGTTTACTTATTTAAAAAAAACCCTTAAACCCTAAATCATAAACCTTAATCCCTAAATCCTAAACCCTAAACCCTAAACCTTAAAACAAACCCTAAACCTAAAACTAAACCTAAACCTAAACCCTAAACCCTAAACTAAACCCTAAACTAAACTTAACCTAAACCCCTAAACCTATCCCTAAAACCTAAACCCTAAACCCTAAACCCTAAACTCTACAACTATAAACCTAAAACTAAAACCCTAAACCCTAAAACCTAAACCTAAACCTAAATCATAAACCCAAAACCCTAAATCAAAACCATAAACCCTAAACCCTAAAAAAAATAAACCTAAAAGATAAAATAAAATAAAACTCAACTAAAAAATAAACTTAAACCTAAAAAATAAAAAATAAACTAAAATAAATAAACCCAAAATAAATAAAGTTAACTAAATAAAAAATAAATAAACCTAAATAAAAATAAAAAATAAAATAAACTAAGTAAACTAAATGAACTAAATCTACCGCTTTTACAAAAAAACTTTAAACCCTAAATCATAAACCTTAATCCCTAAACCCTAAACCTTAAAATAAACCCTAAACCCTTAAAAACACTTGAAACCCTAAACCCTAAACTAAAACTTGAACCCTAAACTTAACACCTAAACCCTAAACCCTAACCCCTAAACCCTAAACCCTAAACCATAAACCCTAAACCTACAACACAAAACCCTAAACCCTAAACCCTAAAACCCTAAGCCCCAAACCTAAAATCATAAACCCGAAACCCTAAACTCTAAACCCTAAACCCTAAACCCTAAACCCTAAAACTAAATAAAAACCTAAACCTAAAATATAAACCTAAACATAAAATAAAAATGAAACCTAAATCCTAAACTCAAAAAAAAACTTAAACATAAAATAAACAAAATAAAATAATCATGAACCTAAACACAAATAAACTAAACTAAAATAAATTAAACCTAAACCTAAACCTAAAATGAACTAAACCTAAACCCTAAACTAAATAAAATAGAATAAACTAAAAATAAACCTAAACCTAAACTAAAAAAAAATAAACCTAAAAATAAACCTAAAATAAAAATAAACTAAACTAAAAATAAAATAAACCTAAACCTAAACCTAAATAAAAAAAAATAAAACTAAACAAATAAAATAAAAAAATAAAAAACTAAACTAAAATAAATAAAATAACTAAATAAAAAATAAAAAATAAACCTAAATAAAATTAAAAAATAAAATAAACTAAAATAAATAAAATAAACTAAATAACAAATAAAATATAAATTAAAATAAAAAAAAATAAACTAAATAAACCTAAACATGTTATTTACTTAATTTTAAAATAAAAACCTAAACTAATCCCTAAATAAATAAACCCTAAACCCTAAACAAAAAACCAAAAAACTAACCCTAAACCTTCAACCTTAAACCTACAACCCTAAACCCTAAAAAGCCCTAAACCATAAAAAGCCCTAAACCCTAAACCCTAAACCCTAAACTCTAAACCCTAACCCTAACCCTAAATTCTAAACCCTAACCTTAACCCTAACCTAAACCCTAAAACCCTAAACCCTAAACCCTAAACTAACCTTAAACCCTAAAAACCCTAAACCCTTAACCTTAAAATCCTAAACCCTAAAACTGTAAACTATAAAACCTAAACCCTAAACCTTAAACCCTAGAATCCTAAAAACTTAAACCTAAATTAAATAAAACCAAAAACAAAATTAAAAAAAGTAAACCTAAATAAAATATTGTAATAAAATAAAAGAAATACCTAAACTTAAACCTAAAAATAAAATAAAATAAAAAATAAAAATAAACTAAAATAAAATAAAGAAATTCATAAACTAAACTAAAAAATAAAATAAACCTAAGAATAAAAAACTTTTATAAAATAAAAATAAACGTAAACTAAAAATAAAATCAACTTAAACCAAAATAAAGTAAAACTTAAATAAAACCTAAACCTAAAATTAAACCTAAAATAAATAAAAATAAAACCTAAACCCTAAACTAAAAAAAAATTAACCTAAAATAAAATAAACCTAAACCTAAACTAAAATAAACTAAACTAAAATAAAAAAAACCAAACAAACTAACCAAAAGCTAAACCTAAACTACATAAAATAAAATAAACTAAAATTAAATCTAAACATAAACTAAAAAATAAAACCTAAAGATAAACCTAAAACCTAAACTTGAAAAAAAATGAAAACCTCGACATAAAAATAAAAAATAAACCCTAAACCTAAAAAAGAGAATAAAAATAAAACTCAACTGAAAAATAAATCTAAACTTAAACCTAATCCAAAAATAAATAAACTAAAAAAATAACAAAATTAAAATAAATAAACCTAAAATAAAGAAACTAAACTAAATAAAATAAAAAATAAACATAAATAAAAGAAAATAAAATAAACTAAAATAAATGAAAATAAATAAATAAATAAACCTAAACCTATCGCTTACTAAATTTAAAAGAATGCTAAACCTTAAATCATAAATCCTAAACACTAAACCCTAAACCCTAAAACTCACCCTAAACCCTAAACTTATAACCCTAAACCTACAATCCTAAACCCTAAACCCTAAACCCTAAAAAACCCTAAACTCTAAACCCTAAACCATAAACACTACACCCTAAACCCTAAACTCTAAACCCTAAACTCTAACCCTTAACCCTAAACCTAAACCCAAACCCTAAAGCTAAACCTAAAGTAACTAAATCAATTAAAAAATAAAACTAGTCCATAAAATATAATAAACCTAAACCTAAACCTAAACCTTAAGAATGGGAAAAACCTTGATGGCAGGAACATCATCACCAAATGGCTCAATCAAGATCTATCAAAGAGGCAAGGTGGAGGCACATCCAAGGGATGGGGAACTGGAGCTACTGGTGGATATGGAGGTGGTGGTCAAAGTAGTGGTGATTATGGAGGTAGGAAGAGCGATGAAGGTTACCATAGGCGAGGGAGAGATCGGGATATGATGGTGGATCCTATTACCGAGAGGCCAAGGTGGTTTTGATGGGAACTAGACAAACAAGAATGACCAATCGATATGCTTTATGGAACTATCTTTACGAAAGATGGTTCTAGTTATCAGGGTCTTTGATTTGTTCTATGCTCATTTTGATCTATGTCATCGCTTGTCTTAGAAAACTTGGTATGTTACTTAGTTGATGAAATAAAAAAAGAAATGTTGAATCAATTTGTCTATTAGAAAAAGGCCAAAACCCTAAATCCTAAACAAAAACCTAAACCCTAGACCTGAAACCTAAACTCTAAACCCTAAACCCTAAACCCTAAAAACCCCAAACCATAAACCCTAAATTGTAAAACCCTAAACCCAAAAACCTAAACTAAACCCAAAACTCTAAGCCCTTCACCCCAAACCTTAAATCCTAAACTCTAAACCCTCAATTAACCCTAAACCCAAATAAACAAAAAAGTTAAGCCTAAACTAAATAAAACCTAAAAAATATAATAAATAAAAGAACATAAACCAAAATAAAATAAAATAATGAAATAAAATAAAAACCTAAACTAAAACCTAAACCTAAAAAGAAACTAAATAAAAAAAATAAAACTAAACTAAAATAAAATAAATAAAAAATTAAACTAAACTAAAAAATAAAAAACTAAATAAAATAAAACTAAACCTAATATAAAAAATAAAATAAAATAAAAACTTAAACCTAAAAAATAAACCTAAAAATAAATAAAAATAAAACCTAAACCCTAAACCTAAAATATTTTAAACCTAAACCTAAACCTAAACCCTAAATAAAATAAAATAAACTAAAAATAAACCAAAACCTAAACTAGAAAATAAAACATAAAATTAAACATAAAATAAAAAGCTAAAACCTAAACCTAAACCTAAAAAAAATAAAATAAAAACATAAACCTAAAGCTAAAAATAAAAAATAAAACCTAAACTTAAAAATTAAAAATAAAACCTAAACCTAAAAAATAAAATAAAATAAAACTCAACTAAAAAATAAACTTAAACCTAAACCTAAACCTAAAAATAAACTAAAATAAGAAACATAAACTAAAATAAATTAACCTAAAATAAATAAACTAAACTAAATAAAAAGGAAAAATAAAGATAAATAAAAATAAATAATAAAATACACTAAAATAAATAAAAAATTAACAAAATAAACTTAAACCTATTAGTTTGCTTAATTTGAATAAAAAACCTTAAACCTTGAATCCTAAACCCAAAACCCTAAAACTAAACCCCCTAAACCTACCCCTAAACAAAAACCCTAAACCCTAAACCATAATCCCTACACCCTAAACATTAAACCCAAAGCCCTAAACCTTAACACTAATCCCTAAACCCTAAATCGCAAACCCTAAACCTCAACCTAACTTTACTAAATAAATTAAAACATAAATATAAACCCTAAAACCTAATAAACTTAAACCTAAACCTAAACCCTAAGAATTGGGCAAACCTAATCGAACATCACCATCAAATACCTTATTCTAAATCATGGAGAAGGTGGAGGCATTATCGCATGGTGGTGGGGAACTAGTGGTGCTATTGGATATGAAGGTGGTCCAGTAGTGGTGGTTAGGGTGGAGAGATAGAGGTTTGGTGGTGGCGAGGGAGAGATCGAGGATATGATGGTGGGTCTCACTGAGAGGCCGGGTGGTTCTAATGGGAACTGAGAAAATGAAGAACGCCCAATCCAATTTGTCGCTATGGAACTGTCTAAGTAAAGATGTTTCTAGTTATCTAGGGTCTTTGATTTGCTCTATGCGTGCTCATTTTTATCTATGTTGTTGATTATCACTTAGAAAACTTGGTGAGTTACTTGGTTAATGAAATTAAAAAAGAAATGTTGAATCTGAATTTGTTCTCTATTAAAAAACCAATAACCAAAAACCTTAAACTAAAGCCTAAACCCTAGACCTAAAACCTAAATCATAAACCTAAACACTAAACCCTAAACCCTAAACCATACACCCCAAACTTTAAACCGTAAACCCTAAACCCTCAGCTAACCCTAAACCCAAAACCCCAAAAAGCTAAAAAGCTAAACCTAAACTAAATCAAAACTAAAAATAAAATAAATAAAAGAACCCAAACCAAAATAAAATAAAAAAATAAAATAAAATAAAAACCTAAACTAAAACCAAAACCTAAACCTAAGCCTAAACCTAAACCTAAACCTAAACCTAAGAAGAAACAAAAATAAAAAATAAAAACTAAATAGAAATAAAATAAGTAAAAACCAAAACTAAACTAAAAAATAAAAAACCTAAATAAAATAAAAACTAAACCTGAAATAAAAATAAAATAAACCAAAAATAAAATAAAATAAAAACCTAAACCTAAAAAATAAAGCTAAAAATAAAACCACAAAATAAATAAAAAAACAAAACTAAACCCAAACCCTAAACCTAAACCTAAACCTAAAGGTAAACCGTAAATAAAATAAAATAAACTAAAAATATACCTAAACCTAAACTAAAAAATAAAACCTAAAAATAAACATAAACCTAAAGAAATAAAATAAAAACCTAAATGTAAACCTGAAAATAAAGAATAAAACTAAAGTAAACTAAATAAACCTAAACCTACTAGCTTACTTAATTTTAAAAATTCAAAAATTAAAAATTAAAAAAAACCCTAAACCTTAAACCTTAAACCCTAACCCTACAATCCTAAACCCTAAACCCTAAACTTTTAAAGCCTAAACCCTAAACCCTAAACCGTAAATTCTAAACACTAAACCCTAAACCCTAAACCCTTAATGCTAAAAACCTAAACCCTAAATGCTAAACCCTAAACCCTAAAACCTACAACCCTAAACCCTAAACCCTAAACCTTAAAACCCAAACCCTAAACCCTAAACCCTAAACCTAAACTAAACCCTAAAAACCTAAAAACCTAAAAACCTAAAAACCTAAACCTAAACAAAATAAAACCTAGAAAATAAAATAAATAAAAAAACATAAACTTAAATAAAATAAAATAATAAAAACCTAAACTAAAACCTAAACCTAAACCAAAACATAAACACAAACCTAAACATAAAAAAAAATTTAAAAAAGACTAAACTAAAATAAAATAAATAAAAACCTAAACTAAACTAAAAAAATAAAATAAACCTAAAAATAAAAAACCTGAATAAAATATAAACTAAATGCAAAATAAAATAAAAACTAAAATAAAACCTAAACCTAAAAAAAACATAAACCTTAAACTAAAAAAAACATAAACCTAAAATAAATAAAATAAAATAAGCATAAACCTAAACTAAAATAAATGAAACCTAAACCTAAAATAAACTAAACCTAAACTCTAAACTAAATAAAAAAAATTAATTAAAAAAAAAACCTAAATGTAAACTAAAAAATAAAACCTAAAAATAAACCTAAAATAAAAGCTAAAACCTAAACCTAAAAAATAAAATAAAACTAAACCTAAACCTAAAATAAAAATAAAATAAAAAAAATAAAATAAAAACAAAACTAAACTAAACTAAAATAAACATAAACCTAAACCTAAACCTAAAAATTAAATTAAAATAAAAAAGCAAAACTGAAACAAATAATACAAACTGAATAAAAATAAAAACTAAACTTAAATAAAAATATAAAATAAAATAAACTAAAATAACTAAAAGTAAACTAAATAAACCTAAATCTACCGCTTTACTTAATTTAAAAAAATAACTCTAAACCCTAAACCCTAAACCCTAAACCCCAAACTCTAACCCTAACCCTAAACCCTAACCCCTAAAACCTAAACTAACCTTAAAACCTAAACCCTAAACCCTAAAAACCCTAACCCTAATCCCTAAACCCTAAACCCTAAAGCCTAAACCCTAAACCCTAAACTAACCTTAAACAACTAAACCTAAGTTAATAAACACTAAACACTAAACTAAACCCTAAAACCCTAAACCCTAATCCTAAACTCTAAACCCTAAACCCTAAACACTAAAAACCTAAAAATGTAAACTGAAACTTAAAAAAAATAAAATAAAAAATAAAAATAAACTAAAATAAAATTTAAAAAAATCCTAAACTAAATAAAATAAAATGAAATAAACTTAAGAATAAAAAATATTCATAAAAAATAAACATAAAATAAAAATAAAATAAAGCTAAAATAAAATAAAATAAAATAAAAACTAAATAAAAACCTAAACCTAAAAAATAAACCTAAAAAACAAAAAAATAAATAAAAAATAAAACCTAAACCCTAAAATAAAAAAAAAACCTAAACCTAAAATTAAAATAAAATGAAAAAATAAACTAAAATAAATAAAACTTAATCCTACAACATAGTAAACCTAAACATAAACCTAAACTAAATAAAATAAAATAAACTAAAATAAACCTAAACCTAAATTAAAAATAAAACCTAAAATAAAACTAAAACCTAAACCTAAAAAATAAAATAAAATGTAAACCTAAACCAAAAAAATAAAATAAAACCTAAACCTAAAAAATAAAATAAAAATAAAACTCAACTAAAAAATAAACATAAACCTAAACATAAACCTAAGCCAAAAAAAAAAAAAAAAAAAAACATAAACTAAAATAAATAAACTAAACATAATAGAAATAAAAAATAAACATAAATAAAAATAAAAAATAAAATAAACTAAAATAAATAAAAAATCAACTAAATAAACTAAATAAACCTAAACCTATCAATTTACTTAATTTTTTAAAAAACCCTAAACCTTAAATACTAAACCCTAAACCCTAAAACTAACCCTAAACCCTAAAACTACAACCCTAAACCCTAAACCCTAATCCAACACCCTAAACCTTAAAAGCATAAACCCAAAAACCCTTAACATTAAATCGCAACCCTAAACACTAAACCCCAAACCCTAAACCTAAACCTAAAGTAACTAAATAAATTAAAAAAATAAACCTAAACCCTAAAATATAATAAACCTAAACCAAACCTAAACCCTAAGAATGGGCAGAACCTTAACGGCAAGAACATCACAAATAGCATCTAAGCATGCAAGAAGGTGAGGTGGCGCCATCGAAGGGTGGTGGGGAACCTGAGGTGCCGGGTGGATATGGAGGTGGTGGTCGATATGGTTTATGTGGGAGGAGATGAGGTTACAACCATGGTGGTGGCGAGGAGGGATCGGGGATATGATGGATCTTGCTACTCAAGAGGCCGTGGTTGATGGAACTAGAGAAACCGAGGAATGATCCGATCGATATTATGCATGGAATTGTGTCTTTACAAGAAAGATGGTTCTAGTTATCTAGGGTCTTTGATTTTCTATGTGTGCTCATTTTAAAACTATGTCGCGCCAGACTTAGAAAACTTGGTGTGTTACTTGGTTGATAAATTCAAAAAAAAAATGTTGAATCTGAATTTGTTCTCTATTAAAAAAAACAAAACCCTAAACCCTAAACTAAAACTTGAACCCTAGACCTAAAACCTAAACCCTAAACCCTAAACACTAAACCATAAAAACCCCAAACCTTAAACACTAAAACTCTAAATGCTAAACCCAAAAACCTAAACCCTAAACCCTATACCCTACACCCCAAACCTTATACCATAAACTCTAAACCCTCAACTAACCCTAAACCCTAAAATGCTAAAAAGCTAAATCTAAACTAAATAAAACCTAAAAATAAAATAAATAAAAGAACCTAAACCAAAATAAAATAAAATAATAAAATAAAACAAATACCTAAACTAAAACCTAAACCTAAACCTTAACCTAAAAAGAAACTAAAATAAAAACTAAACTAAAATAAAATAAATAAAAACCTAAACTAAACTGAAAAATAAAAAACCTAAATAAAATAAAAACAAAACCTAAAATAAAAATAAAATAAATCAAAAATAAAATAAAATAAAAAACTAAATAAAAATCTAAACCTAAAAAATAAACCTAAAAAGAAAACCAAAATTAAATAAAAAAGAGAACCAAACCCTAAACCTAAAATATACTAAACCTAAACTTAAACCTAAACCTTAAATAAAATAAAATAAACTAAAAATAAACCTATACCTAAAAAAATAAAATAAAAACCTAAGCCTAAACCAAAAAATAAAGAATAAAAACTAAGCCTAAAAAAAAACTAAACTAAATAATAAACCTAAACCTAAACCTAAACTAAAATAAATAAACCTAAAATAAATAAACAAAACTAAATAAAATTAAAAATATACCTAAATAAAAATAAAAAATTAAATAAACTAAAATAAATAAAAAGTAAACTAAAAAAACTAAATAAACCTAAACCTACTAGATTACTTAATTAAAAAAAATTAAAAATTAAAAAGACTAAAAAAAACCCTAACCCTAAACCATAAACCATAAAACTTAAACCCTAACCCAACAATCCTAAACCCTTAACCCTAAACCTTAAACCCTAAACCCTATACCCTATACCCTAAACTTTAAACCCTAAACCCTAAAACATACAACCATAAACCCTAAACCCTAAACCCCAAACCCTAAACCCTAAACCCTAAACCCTAAAACCTAAAAACCTAAACCTAAACTAAATAAAACCTAAAAAAAATACACTAAATAACAAAAACTCAACCAAAATAAAATAACATAATGAAATAGGATAAAAACCTAAATTAAAACCTAAACCTGAGCTAAAACATAAATTTAAACCTAAACATTAAAATAAAATAAAATAAAAAATAAAAAATAAAAAATAAAACTAAAATAAATAAAAACCTAAACTAAACTAAAAAAAAATAAACCTAAAAATAAAAACCTAAATCAAATAAAAACTAAACACAAAAAAAATAAACCTAAAATAAAATAAAATAAAAACTAAATTAAAACCTAAACCTAAAAAAAAACCTAAACCCTAAACTAAAAAAGAAACCTAAACCTAAAATAAATAAAATAAAATAAACCTATACCTAAACTAAAATAAACTAAACTAAAATAAATGAAACCTAAACCTAAACCTAAAATAAACTAAACTAAATAAAATAAAATAAACATAAACTAAAAAAATAAAACCTAAAAATAAACCTAAAATAAAAAACTAAAACCTAAGCATAAAAAATAAAATAAAAACCTAAACCTAAACCTAAAAATAAAAAATAAATCCTAAATGAAAAAATAAAATAAAATAAAAGCTAAACTAAAAAATAAACATAAACCTAAACCTAAACTAAAATTAAACTAAAATAAAAATGCCAAACTAAAATAAATAATCTACACTAAATAAAAATAAAAAATAAACTTAGATAAAAATAAAAAAAATAATGTAAACTAAAATAAATAAAAAATAAACTAAATAAACCCAAACCTAATGATTTACTTAATTAAAAAAAATATAAAACCCTAAACCCTAACCTAAACCCTAAACCGTAAACACTAAACCATAAACCCTAAAACTCTAAACCCTAAACCCTAAACTAACCCTAAACTCTAAATTAAAAAATAAACTTAAAGCCCTAAACCCTAAACCCTAAACCTTAAACCCTAAATCCTAAACCCTAACCCTAAACCCTAAACCTTAAAATCCTAAACCCTAAATCCCTAAGCCCTAAACCCAAAACCCTAAACCTTAAAAACCTAAAAACTTAAACCTAAACCTAAACCTATAATCAAAATAAAATATAAAATAAAAATAAACTAAAATAAACTAAAGAAAAACCTGAAGTAAAATAAAAATAAACTAAAAAACAAACCTTAAACAAAATAAAAGAAAACTAAATAATAACTTAAACCTCAAAAATAAACCTAAAAATCAAACCTAAAAATAAATAAAAAATAAAGCCTAAACCTTAAATTGAAAAAAAACCCTAAACTGAAAATAAAAATAAAATAAACTAAATAAACTAAAATAAATAAAACCTAAACCTAAACATAAACCTATACTAATAATATAAAATAAACTTAAAATAAACTTAAACCTAAAATAAAAACCTAAAACCTAAACCTAAAAAAGTAAAATAAAAGTGTAAACCTAAACCTAAAAAATAAAAAAGAAAACTTAAACCTAAAAACTAAAATAAAAATAAAACTCAACTAAAAAATAAACCTAAACCTAAACCAATAAAATAAACTAAAATAAAAAACCTAAACTAAAATAAATAAATGAAAATAAATAACTAAACTAAATATAAATAAAATATAAACATAAATAAAATTAAAATTAAAAATTAAAAAATCAACTAAAAAAACTAAATAAATCTAAACCTATCGGCTTACTTAATTTAAAAAAACCCTAATCCTTAAATCCTAAACCCTAAACCCTAAAACTATCCCTAAACCCTAAACCCTAAACCTACAACATTAAACCCTAAAAAATTAAACCCTAAACCCTAAACCTTAATGCTAAACCCTAAACCCTAAAATCATAAACCCAAAAACCCTAAACCTTAAACCATAAATAATACACTCTAAACCCTAAACCCTAGCCATGAACCCTAACCCTAAACCCTAAACCCTAATCCCTAGAACCCTAAACCCTGCACCTAAACCCTAAACCCTAAACCTACCACCCTAAACACTAAAACCTAAACCCTACACCCTAAAAAACCTTAAACCCTAAACCCTACCCCTAAACCCAAAGCCTTAAAAGTATATACCCTAAAACCCGTAACCCTAAACCCTAAACCCTAAAGCCTAAACACTAAACCCTAACCCTAAAATATAAACCCTAAACTCCAAACCTTAAACATGAACCTAAAGTATCTAAAAAACTTAAAAAATACACCTAAACCTAAAACCTAATAAACCTAAACCCAAACCTAAACACTAAGAGTGGGCAAAACATGATGACAGAACATCACCGGGCCAGTGTGTGTAGATCTAGCATGGAGGCGGTGGTGGTTATCACAGGTGGTGGGGAATCTAGAGGTGCCGGTGGATATGGAGATGGTGGTCATGAGGTGGTTATGGAGGCGAGGAGGTTATACCGTGGTGGTGGTGGAGGGAGATCGGGATATGATGGTGGATCCCGCCTGAGAGGCCAAGGTGGTTCTGATGGGAACTGGAGAAACTGAAGAATGACCGATCCGATCTACCTATGGAATTGTGTCTTTACATTAGAGATGGTTCTAGTTATCTAGGGTTTTTTATTTGTGCTATGCGTGCTCATTTTTTATCTATGTCGTTACTTGTGTCATAGAAAACTTGGTGTATTACTTGGTTGATGAAACCAAAAAATGAAATGTCGAATTTAAATTTGTTCTCTATTAAAAAAAACCAAAACCCCTAAAAACTAAACTAAAACATGAACCCTAAACCTAGAACCTAAACCCTAAACCCTAAACCCTAAACCCTAAAAACCCTAAACCCTAAAACCCTAAACCCTATACCCTAAACCTAAAACCCAAAACCCCAAACCCTAAACTCTAAACTAACCATAAACCCTAAACATTAAAAAGCTAAAAAGCTAAACTTAAACCAAAATAAAATAAAAACATAAACTAAAACCTCAACCTAAACCCAAACCCAAAAAAAACTAAAAACTAAACTAAAATAAAATAAATAAAACCTAAACTAAACTAAAAAATAAAAAAAATAAAATAAAATAAAATTAAATCTAAAAAAAATAAAAATAAAATAACATAAAAACTAAATAAACCAAAACCTAAATGATAAACTAGAATAAAACCTAAAAAAAAAAAAAAAAAAAAAAACCTAAATCCTAAACTAAAAATGAAAACCTAAACCTAAAATAAAAATAAAATAAATGTGAACATAAACTAGAAAAAAACCTGAAATAAATAAAACCTAAACCTAAACCTAAAATAAACTTAACCAAAAGCTAAACCCAAACTAAATAAAATAAAATAAACTAAAAATGAGCCTAAACTAAAAAAATAAAACCTAAAAATAAACTTAAAATAAAAAATTAAAACCTAAACCAAAATAAAAAATGAAAACTAAACCTATAAATAAAATAAAACTTAAACTAAGATATAAAATAAAAATAAAATAAACTAAAAACTAAACCTAAACCTAAAAGTAAAGCTAAAATAAAATCTAAAATAAAATAAACTAAACTAAATAAAAATAAACTTAAATACAAATAAATAATAAGATAAACTAAAATAAGAAAAAATAAACTAAATAGATCAAGACCTCTTGGTTTGCATGATTTAAAATTTAAAGTTTAAAAAGGCCTGACCCCTTGCTGGATCAAAGACGCCTTGGGCCCTAGGCCCTGGGCCTGCACCTGGGCCCTGGGCCCTGGGCACAAGATGCTGACTAGACTGGGCCCTGGGCCACTAAACCTGCAGACCTGAGCTGAACCAGACCATGACTAAAGAAACAAAGATCTAGGCTGAGCATAAATAAAACCTAAAATAAAGGCTATTGAAGGCCTAAATCTAAACCTAAACCTAGATAAAGATAAAGATAAAATAAAACTAAAACTCAGATAAAGATAAATAAAACTAAAATGGATTAAAGATAAAATAAAACTAAGATTAAAGGCTAAATGATTAAAATAAACATAAATAAAATAAAATGGACCCTAAAATGAAATAAAAATAAAACCCAAACCTAAAGGCCTAAAGGCTTAAGAAATAAGAGAAAGAGAGGCCTAGGCCCTAAAGCTAAAAGAAACCTAGAGCCAAAGATAAAGACTAGGCCCTAAGCTAAAGATAAGATAAGCTAGACAAATAAAGGCGGACACAGGCCTAGGATGTCTAGGCTAGGCCATGCAACTAAAGATAAAGATAAAATAAAAGTAAACCTGAGCCCTAGGCTAGAAACTAAGGCTTAAAATGAGCCTAAAAGGAAAGATAAAGGCCTAAAGATAAAATGACCTGGGCTGAGGCCTAGATAAATTAAAGACCGAGACTTGATAAGATTAAGATAAATGAGACAAAATGAGCGGCAGGCTTGCACTGTGCCTGGGCAGCAGGCCCTAGGCCGGGGTCCTGGAGTGGGTGTGTCTGGGCCACACAAGGCCACAAGACTGACCTGGGCTGTGACCTGAGGGGTTGTGCTAGATACTGAGCCCTGGGATTGACGTGGGCCACTGGCCCTGGGCCTGAGCCCTGACCTGACCTGGGCCCTGGGCCTTGGGCCCAGGGCCCTGGGCCCTGGGCTGCAGGCTGACCTGAGGCCTGGGCCACTGGAGCCACCACAGGCACTGGGCCATGAGCCAGGCCAGGCGGCCTTGCTGGGCCCTGGGCTTGGGCCCACAAGGCTCTGGAGTCCTAGAAGCAGGCACTAGTCCTGGAATCTTTGGGCCCTAGGCCCTGTGCCTGGCCAGGCCTAGGCCACTGAAATAGAGGCTGGCCAGGTGAGAGCTTATGGGCTTGATCCTGAAACTAGATAGATCTTGAATAAAATAATTAAGGAAGGCTGGAGCCTAAATAAAATAATAAAGATAAGATCTTAAACTATGGCAAACTGGACCTAAAAGATAATAAAGATTAAAGATAAAATAAGATAAATAAAACCTAAATTAAACTAAATTAAAATAAACTGGAATAAAACCTAAACTAAAATAAATAAACATAAAATAAAAAACTAAACTAAATAAAAATAAAGTAAACTAACATAAAAAATAAACTTAATATATTAAATAAACTTAAGCCTACCAGTTTACTTAATTTAAAAAAAAACCTTAAACCCTAAATCCTAAACATTAAACCCTAAACCCTAAACTGACACACAAATCCTAAACCCTAACCTAAACCTTAAACCTTACAACACACCCCAAACCTAAAGTAAGTAAATAAATTTAAAATAAACCTAAAACCTAAAATCGATAAACTTAAACTAAACTAAACCACAGAGTTGGTAAAACCTTGACAATAAGAACATCACCATCATGTAGAATTTGGGTCTAGATCAGGGTGATGAAGGGGAGGGTCAAAAGTGGCGATTATCCTTGATGATGGTAGCAGGATCGGAGGTCTTTGGCGGGATATGGAGGTGGTGGTGAGAGGCGATGGTGGTTATTGGTAGGGAGAGCAATGGAGGTTACAACCGTGGTTATTATAAAGGGAGAGATCAGAGATATGATGGTGGATCCAGCAACACGAGAGGCCAGGGTGGTGTTGATGGGAACTAGAAAAACTAATGAATGGCCAATACGATCTACTTTTTATGGAACTTTGCATTTATAGCAGAGACGGTTCTAGTTATTTAGGGTTTTTAATTTGCTCTATGTGTGCTAATTTTTTATCCATGTTATCACTTGTGTCTTAGAAAGCTTGGTGTGTTACTTAGTTGGTAAAATCGATAATAAGAAATGCTGAATCTGAAATTATTCTTTATTAAATAAAAAGAAAAAACCCTAAACCCTAAATCTTAAACCCTAAACCCTAAAACCATAAACCCTAAAACCTAAACCCTAAACCCTAAACCCTAAACCCTAAACCCTAAACCTTAAACCTTAAACACTAAACCCTAAACCCCAAACCCTAAACCCAAACTCTAAACCCTAAACCTAAACCTACCAAACTTTAACCTAAAACCCTAAATCCTAAACCTAAACCTGACCCTAAATCCTAAACCTAAAATCATAAACCCAAAACCCTAAACCATTGTAAACCCTAACCCTAAACCTACATTCTACTTAATTATAAATAAAATATAAAATATAAAATAAAGAAAACTGACCCCATAACCCTAAACCCTAAAATAGATCCTAAACCCTAAAATCTTAAAACCTAAACCTAAAATAAATAAAACTAAAATAAAATAAATAAAACCTAAATCTAAATAATAAATACAAATTAATTAAACCTAAACCTAAAATAAAAAATAAAATATAAACTAAATTAAAATAAAATAAATAAAAACCTAAACTAAACTAAAAAATAAAAAAAACCTAATGATAAAAAACCTAACTAAAAAAAACTAAATGTAACATAAAAATAAAATAAACCTAAAATAAAATAAAATAAAAACTATATAAAAACCTAAGCCTAAAAAGATAAACCTAAATATAATAAAAACTAAAACAAAAACCTAAACCAAACTAAAAAATAAAAAACTGAAATAAAATAAAAACTAAACATTAAATAAAAATAAAATTAATCTAAAATAAAATAAAATAAAAACTAAATAAAAACCTAAATCTAAAAGATAAACCTAAATATAAAACCAAAAAAAACCTAAAACTAAAACTAAAAAAACTTAAACCTAAAATAAAAATAAAATAAATAAACTAAAATAAACCTAAACCTAAACTAAAAAAATAAAAACCTAAATTGAACAAAAAATAAAAACCTAAAACCTAAACCTTAAAAAATAAAATAAAACCTAAACTAAACCTAAATATAAAATAAAACCTAAACTTAAAAAAATAAAATAAAAATAAAACTTAAAATTAAAAACTTAAAATAAACTAAAATAAAAAATCTAATCTAAATAAATAAACTTAAAATAAATAAACTAAACTAAATAAAAATAAAAAATAAAATAAACTTAAATAACTAAAAAATAAACTAAATAAACTAAATAAACTTAAACCTGGGTTTACTTAATTTAAAAACCTCTAAACCCTAAATCCTAAGCCTTACCCTCTAACCTAAACCTAAAACCTACACCTAAACCTATAACCCCCAAACCTATAATCCTAAACCCTAAACTCTAAACCCTAAACCCCAAAGCCCTAAATCCTAAAACCCTAAACCCTAAACCCTATTCCCTAAACCCTAAACCCTAAACTCTAAACCCTAAAACTTACAACCCTAAACCTTAAACTAACCCTAAACCCTCTGAATGGGCAGAACCTTAATGTTAGGAACATCACCGTCAACTAGGCTCAGTATAGATCTAATTGTGGAAGTGAAGGTAGTGGTGGAAGTTATCGCAGTGGTGGTGGGGGATCTGGAGGTGCTGGTGGTTATGGAGGTAGTGGTCGAAGCACTAGTGGCTATGGGGAGGAGACGGAGGTTACTATGGTGGTGGTGGAGGGAGAGACAGGATATGATGGTAGATCCACTGCAGAGCAGGGTTATTTTGATGGAAACTAGAGAAACTGAAGAACGACCGATCCAATCTACTTCTTGTGGAACTGTGTCTTTATAGTAAAGACAGTTCTACTTATCTAGGGTTTTTGATTTGCTCTATCGGTGCTCATTTTTATATCTATGTCATCGCTTGTGTGTTTGAATACTTGGGGTGCTACTTGGTTCATGAAATCGATAAGAAGAAATGTTGAATCTGAATTTATTCTCTATTAAAAAAAATAAAACCTAAAACCCTAAACCTAAAACTTAAACCTTAAACCCTAAACTCCAAACCCTAAACCCTAAACCCTAAACCCTAAAACCCTAAAAATCTTAAAACCTAAACCTAAACGAAATAAAACCTAAAAATAAAAATATAAAAAAATATAAACCAAAGCAAAATAAAATAAATAAGATAAAGTAAAAAAGCATAAACTAAAACTTAAACCTAAACCTAAACCTAAACCTCAAAAAAATAAAATAAAAATTAAAATCTAAACTAAAATAAAATAAATATAAACCTAAACTTAACTAAAAATAAATAAAAAACATGAATAAAATAAATCTAAATCTAAAATAAAAATCAAATAAACCTAAAATAAAACTAAATAACAACTAAATAAAAATCTAAACCTAAAAATAAACCTAAAAATAAACATAAAATAAATAAAAATAAAACCAAAACCCTAAAATAAAAAAAAAAAAACCTAAAACTAAAATATAAATAAAATAAACAAACTAAAATAAACCTAAACCTAAACAAAAATAAATAAATCCTAAACCTAAACTTAAAATAAACTAAACTAAATTAAAGAAAATAAAATAAACTAAAAATAAGCCTAAACCTAAACTAAAAATAAAACTAAATAAACCTAAAATAAAACCTAAAACCTAAACCTAAAAAAAATAAAATAAAACTTAAGCTAAACCTAAAATAAAGAATAAAACCTAAACCTAAAAAATAAAATAAAAATAAAACTCAACTAAAAAATAAACTTAGACCTAAAAAATAAACTAAAATAAACAAACCTAAAATAAAAAATTAAAATAAAAAAAAGCCTAAATAAAAATAAAAATTAAAATAAACTCAAATAAATAAAAAATAAACTAAATAAACCTAAACCTACCTCTTTACTTAATTTAAGAACAAAAATCATAAAAACTAAATCATAAACCCTAAACCCTAAACCCTAAAATTAACCCTGAACCCTAATCCAACAACCTTAAACCTTAAAACATAAACCCTAAAACCCTAAATGATAAACCTCAAAGCCTAAACCCAAAACCATAAACCCTAAACCCTAAACCCTAAAACCCTAAACCCTAAACCCTAAACCATAAACCTAAAACCATAAAATCATAAACCCTAAATGCTAAACTCTAAACCCTAAACCCTAAATCTTAAAACCTACAACCCTAAACTCAAAACCCAAACCCTAAATGCTGAACTAACCCTAAACCCTAATGATGGGTAGAACCTTAACGATAGGAACATCACCATGAACTAGGCTTAGTGTAGATCTAACAGAGGAGGTGAAGGCAGAGGCGGTGATTATCACAATTATGGTGGGGGATTTGGTGGTGCTGGTGGATATGGAGGTGGTGGTCGGAGCAGTGGTGGTTATAGAGATGGGAGGAACGATGGAGGTTGTAGTTGTGGTGGTGGCAGAGGGAGAGAACGAGGATATGATGGTGGATCCAGCTACTCGAGAGGTAGGGGTGGTTCTAATGGGAACTGTAGAGACTGAAGAATGTCTGATCCGATCTACAACTTAAGGGAACTATAGAGACTGAAGAACTCAGGGATATGTTCCTGTCTTTACATTAGGGGAGGTTCTATTTATCTAGGGTTTTTTATTTATTCAATGGCTACTCATTTCTAATCTATGTCATTGCTTGTGTCTGAGAAAACTTAGGGTGCTACTAAGTTGATGAAACTAAAAAGATGAAATGTTAAATCTAAATTTGTCTTCTATTAAAAATAAACTTTAAATCCTAAACCCTAAACATTAAACTAACCCTAAACCTTATGAATGGGCGGAACCTTGAAGACAGGAACATCACTATCAACTAGGCTCAGTCTAGATCTAGTGGTGGAGGCGAAGGCGGAGGTAGCGGTTATCGTAGTAGTGGTGGGTGATCTAGACGTTCTGGTGGATATGGAGGTGTTGGTGAGTGGTTGTTATGGAGGTGAGAGGAGCGAGGTTACTGATCATGGTGGTGGCGGAGGAGAGATTAGGGATATGATGGATCCACTAGTAGAGAGCGAGGTTCGATGGGACTTGGGAAAATTGAAGAATGACTGATCTGATCTATTGCTTATGGAACTATGTCTTTATAGTTGAGACAGTTTTACTTATCTAGGGTTTTTGATTTGCTCTATGGGTGCTCATTTTTTATCAATGTCATCGCTTGTGTCTTAGAAAAATTGGGGTGCTACTTGGTTGGTGAAGTCAAATAGAAGAAATATTGAATCTGAATTTTTCCTCTATTAAAACAAATCTTAAACCCTAAACTAACCCTGAACTTTAAGAATGGGCAGAACCTTGATGACAGAAACATCACCGTCAACTAAGCTCAGTCTAGATATGGCGATGGAGGTGAAGGTGGAGGTGGCGGTTATCATAATGGTGGTGGGGGATCTGAAGGTGCTGGTGGATATGGAGGTGGTGATTAGAGTAGTGGTGGTTATGGAGGCTGGAGGAGCGTCAGTTACAATGTGAAGGTGGAGGAGAGAGATTGGGGATATGATGGATCCTCCTTTTGAGGTGGTTGAAGGGAACCGAGAAATTGAAGAATGGTCGATCGATCTACTTCATATAGAACTATTTATAGTAGAGATGGTTCTACTTATCTAGGGTTTTGATTTGCTCTCTGGTGCTCATTTTTTTATCTATGTCATTGCTTATGTCTTATACATGGGATGCTACTTGGTTTGAAATCAAAAGAAGAAATGTTGAATCTATTTGTTCTCTTAAAAATAAAACCTTCAACCCTAAACCCTAAACTAAAACTTAAACCCTAAACTTTACACCCTAAACTTTACACCCTAAACCCTAAACACCAAACCATAAACCCTAAACCCTAAACCCTAAACCCTAAAAACCTAAAGACCTAAACCTAAACTAAATAAAACCTAAAAAATAAAATAATTAAAAAAAACCTAAAACAAAATAAAATAAAATAACAACATAAGCTAAAACCTAAACCTAAACCTAAACAAAAAAGAAAATAAAATAAAAATAAAAACTCAACTAAAATAAAATAAATAAAATGTAAACTAAACTAAAAAATAAAAAAACCTAAATAAAATAAAAAATTAAACCTAAAATAAAAATAAAATAAAAGTAAAACTTAATAAAAACTTAAACCTAAAAATAAAAATAAAAAATAAAACCAAAACATAAATAAAAATAAAACCTAAATCCTAAATTTAAAAAAAAACCAAAATCTAAAATAAAAATAAAATAAACATAAACTAGAACTCTTTCAATTTAGCAAATATTTCAAGGAGCTAAATTTGTGCTTTAAAAATCTCTCTTTAGTAGGATTTCAATGCCTTAAAGCAATGCTCAAGATCTTTGCGAATTAGGGAGACTTGATGCAAAGTATTATTGAATGAGATTTTTATAATATTGATTGTATCTGACAAAATCTCTTGATAAGTAGTGTGTAACAGGAATAATCCAAACTCAATATCTCTGCACAGAGATTTCCAAAACTATAGCTCTCCTACTTTGAGACTCAACGTTGCAACATAATGTAACAAATAATTCACTTCAACATAAAGCAAGAAAGCTCAAGTAAAACTCCAAAGTCAATGCTTAGAAATAGCTGGTGTAGTGTTGTGAGAGATTTAGGACACTCATAGATTTTTTGCTGACATCCAAAATATGATTTAAGAGAGATTTTGGATCCCAAAATTGTATCTATCATTTTTTATTTCTTTTTTATTGGTAGTAGTGTTACTTCATTTAGATGTATTCATTTGAATATGATTTAATGGTGGAAAGAATAATTTTACATTTGATGACATTCTATTAGGTGCAAGAATTTTTTGATGTTATTTGAAATCTAAAGTTTCTTCAAAAGCCACATGCAAATTAATTTTATGTAGTGCCTCTTTTAAGTTTAGGGCTCAAGTCGATCTAAACCTAAACAACATTAGTTTAATCTTTCCCTAATTTTAGAAGATAACAACAATACTTCAAATTTGTTCATGTACTCATTTATAATTTTGGTTTTTTGGTTTAGCGAGTTAAACTCTAAACAATTGATCTTATTAAGATAAAGACAAGTATTTTTTAACAACAATTTCATTTCAACCATGTAATAACTTGTTCTAATCACAATCTTCCTGGGTCTCTATTTTTATCAAGTAGATTTTTGCTTAGTGGTATGTTTTAGTTTTATAAATCCCAATCTTTCAGCTCATAAACCTAAACCTAAACTAAACCCTAAAACTAACCCTAAACCCTAAACTCAAAACTCAAAACCTACAACCCTAAACCTAAAACCCTAAACCCCTGCCTACAACCTTAAAACCTACAACCCTAAAGCTAAAGCCTAAAAACCCAAAATAAACCCTAAACCCCAACTCAAATCCTAAAAATTTAGAAACCTAAACTTAAACTAAATAAAACCTAAAAATAAAATAAATAAATAAAACCTAAACCTAAATAGAATAAAATAAATAAAAGAAAATAAAAACCTAAATTAAAACCTAAACCTAAACTTAAACCTAAACCTAAAAATAAAATAAAATAAAATAAAGAAAAAACCTAATCTAGACAAATAAATAAAATAAACCTAAAAGTAAGAAACCTAAATAAAATAAAAACTAAACATAAATTAAAAATAAAATAAACCTAAAATAAAAACTAAATAAAAATATAAAATAAAAACCTAAACTTAAAAAATAAATAAAATAAAACTAAACTAAAATAAAATAAACATAAAACCTAAAAGAATAAATAAAAATAAAACCAAAATAAATAAACTAAACTAAAAAAAACAAAAATAAACCTAAATAAAAAAATAAAAATAAAATAAACTAAAATAAATAAAAAATAAACTAAATAAAGCTAAACCTGGGTTTACTTAATTAAAAAATACTAAACCCTAAACCATAAATATTAAAATCCTAAACCACAAAACTAATAAACCATAAACCTAAACTTACAACCCTAAAATAACCTAAACCTAATCCTACAACCCTAAAACTAAACCCTAAACTAAAATAAATAAAAATAAACTAAAAAAAGCTAAACTAGTTTGCTTAATTAGAAAATAAATAAACTCCTAAACACAAACCCTAAATCACAACCCCAAACCCTAAACCCTAAACTCTTAAACTAAACCTAAAACCCTAGGCCTGGGCCTAAACAAAACAAACCCTAAACAAACCAAACCACACCTAAACCTAAATCTGAGCCACCAACCCAATACTTACTGACCACAACCCTAAAACCCTAAACCCTAAACCTAAATAACTAAACCATACCCTCTAAACTAAACCTTAAACTCCTAAACCTAAAACACTAAACCAACTACTAACCTAAACCACTAACACTAAACCTACCACCCCACCCCATTCTATCCTTTCTCTAAACCTCTAAAAACCTAAACCTCAAACCTAAACCATAAAACCTAAACCACAAACCCTGAATGGTGGAACCTTGATGATAACATCATCATCAAGGCTGGGTTTAAGTCTAGCGGGTGGAGAGGCGGCATTATTATAGTGGTGGGGGATTTGGAGGTGTTGGTGGATATGGAGGTCATGGTTAGAGCAGTTGGAGTTATGGAGGTGGGAGGAGTGATGGAGGTTACGACTGTGGTGGTGGCGGAGGGAGAGATCGGGAATATGATGGCGAATCTCACTACTTGAGAGACGTGGGTGGTTTTGATGGGAGCTGGAGAAATTGAAAATAGACAATCCGATCGGCTACTTATGGAGCTGTGTCTTTATAAAAGAGATGGATCTTAGGGTTTTTGATTTGCTCTATGGGTACTCATTTTTTATTTATGTTGTTGCCTATTTCTTAGGGAACTTGGGGTGTTACTTGGTTGATGAAATCAAAAATAAGAAATATTGAATCTAAATTTGTTCTCTATTAAAAAAAATAAACCCTAAACCTATAACCTAAACTGTAAATCATAAATAATAAACCCTAAACCCTAAAAATCCTAAACCCTAAATATTAAACCCTAAACCCTAAACCCTAAACCCTAAACCTAAAACCCTAAATCATAAACCCTAAACCCTAAACCCTAAAGCTTATAACCTTAAACCTTAAAACCTACAACCCTAAACCCTAAACCCTAAACCCTAAACCCTAACCCCTAAACAAACCTAAACCATAAACCCTAAACTCTAAACTAACCCTAAGCCCTAAACTTTGGATAAAGATGTCATAGTTATGGTAGCTAAAAAAATGTCTTCAAGAGACTTTCCATTTATTATTAGAGATTTGAATACCCTAAACCCTAACCCTAAATCATATTATAATACCATATATTATATTATAATGTAGCATCATAAATTTAAGCATGTAGTGATGTGTTTTTGGATGTTATAAGATGTTTTGAAATTTTTTAGTATATTATGGTATTGTGCCCTATAGTCTATATTAATATAAATCATAAAAATGTTGATTTAATAAACTAGATGATGAAATCTGTTAAATTTGAAGTGGGAATTAGGTTGTAGTACCAAAGTTGTGTTATGCCACTTGTAGTCTAGAAAGTAAGATTTTATGTTCAAAATAAATATTATGTTGTAGCATAGTATAACATCATATATCATAATATATTATTCTGCTTTTAAATTCTTTTAGTATTTTAGAATCAGTCAAGCCAACTAGGATTATTTATAAAAATGTTGATTTATACTTTAAAATGGTGGAATTTGGCCAAATTCATAATAGGTATAGCATGGCATCATAATATATTGTTCCAATTTAAAATATGTAAGTGATACGACTAAAATATATAGTTTTTTTATTTAAACTAATTTTATAATTTTTATCTTAAGCAATCCCTTATGATGTGATATGCAATATAGTATAATATAATATGTTATAATGTATCATATTATAGGATGCCATAACGTAGTGTAACATCATGAATTATAACATACGATTGTGTATTCAACTTGTTGTTTAGCATATTTTAGTTTGTTATAGTATGATGTAGTAGAGTTTATACTAGTATAATTCATAAAAAAACTCACTTATAGGTTGAGATGATGGGATTTGGCCAAATATAAAGAAAGATTTAGGGAACATCATTGGGGGTGTGGTATGGTGTTTTATTTAATCAAAATAATGGAATTTTGCATCCCAAATAATGTTCATTTTTCAACCGAATTTTATGAATTTTTTGCTTCAAGTGATTCATTTTAAGGTGCAATGTAAGATAATATATTATATGAAATCATATTAAAATATAATGAACATAATAATATAACTTCACACACACACACACACATATATATATATATATATATATGAATGTGGTGGTGTGTTACTAAATGTTATTGTACATTTTAGTATGTTTTACTTTTGTTATAATACATTGGGTCAAAACTCACAAAAATGTTAATTTGAAGGTTGAGATGGAAGAATTTGGCCAAATTCACGGCACACACGAAAGAAGTAATGCAAAAAATTATGCTATTTTGTACCATTTATAATAGAAAAATAACAATTTTACATCCAAAATGAACATTATTCATATTTTGATAAAAATGTGTTATTTATTCCTTTTAAGTGGTTCTAATGAGGTGTAATGTTAGACAATATATTTTATTATTTGCAAATTATAATATAACATCATATATCATAATATAACATAATGTGTTAATTAACCTTATAAAATAGAAAAATAACAATTTTACATCCAAAATGAACATTATTCATATTTTGATAAAATTTTGTTATTTATTTCTTTTAAGTGATTCTAATGAGGTGTAATGTTAGACAATATATTATATTATTTGTAAATTATAATATAACATCATATATCATAATATAATATAATGTGCTAATTAACCCTATAATATGTTTAGCATGATAATGTATAATTAGTTTGAGCTTGCACCATCACAAATCATAAAATGTTGATTATAATATTAAGATGATGTAATTTGAATGAATGAATTACTAAGATTTTGGTTGAAGTATTAAAGGTTTCCATAAGAGAAGAAATAAGATTTGATGAGAATTCCATGTCAAGGACATGGGGGGAGATCCACTAAGGGATCACACATGCATTATACATGACATGTGAGGGTCGAGGGCATGGAAGAAGAAAATTTATTAGGGATAAGGTTTGAATTTGATTTGATTATATGATTTATGGAAAGAAGATCCATTGGAATAAGAATCTATAATACACCAGGGATTAAGATCAAACCAGCTTAATTTATTTTATTTTAATTGATGTGGAGGCATATCTACTAGAGATATGGGCTCGACTCCATTGGGGATTGAGCATATGAACCTTCCACTAGGGAAGCAGGTTCGAGCTATCCACTGGGGATTTAGATTTGAGTTTGATTTCATAGATTTATTTATGTATCCATTAAGAATAAGAGTTTGGTTGGATTTCTTTGATTTAAACTCTATTGGGGGAGTTGGTTTAATTTGGCTCACTAGAGAAGTTAATTCTGAATTTGATTTGCTTGCTTGACTTATTTATATATGATTTGATCCTCCACTGGGGAGAAGGGTGTGATTGAACTCCACTAGAAAAATTAGATTGGGTTTAATTTGATTTGAGTTAATGTATGGACCCTATTGGTGTGCGATGGACCAACTAAGATGGGTCTATATCAGCCTTGACCTACTTTACATTTACAAATATAAAGGGATAGCCTATCGACTGTGTGGTAGAGCTAGCCAACCTAAGGGGTTGTCTTTCGCATGTGCATTGCTAGAAAGAAGGCATAGAAGACTTACATCTTCAAGTAGGAACAACCACTGTGACTTGTTGGATGCACAACAAATCAAACTTGACCTAGGATGACTAATGAGTGAATGCCAGTGAGGACTTATGTCAACTCAAAAGTAGCTAGGATAATTTTATTTTAATTTCATGTGATTTGATATGTTTTCTTTGGTTTAGTTTGAATTTGACTTGAGGGCATATCGACTGGGCATGTGAGCTTGATAAAATTTTATAGATTTAATTTATGAACCATGTTGGTGTGCAATGGACCCACTGAGAAGGGGCTATATTAGACTCATCCTATCTCAAATTTACAAATCCAAATAGATAGTCTACTGGTAATGGGGTAAAGCTAGCCAACTTATGGTATTTTCTTTTAGTGTGCAATGACTCTGCTAGGAAGAAGGTGTACCAGGCTTACATCTTCTAAAGAATGGAACAATCACTGGGGTGACTTGTTGGTAGCATAACAAATTGAATTCGACTTAGGGGCAACTACTGAGTGAATGTTGTTGGGGACTTATATCAACTCAAGAGTTGTCAAGCGATTCTTATGGGGAGTTTTGTTGACATTATCCTAAAGATAGGATGCCCACTTGGAAAAAGGTACCACTAGGCATGTCCTCCAAATCCACAAGTGAATATATATTTTGTTTATATGTTTACGTGGACCCTGTTGGTGTGCGAGGTACCACACTGAGAAGGGGCTTTGTTGGCCTTGACATATCTCAAATTTACTGGATCAAAGGAAAATCTGCACATCCATAGGATAGATTCTCCAACCACAGGGGTGGTTACTAGAAAAGGGGAACTGTCTAATCTGATAGTAACTTGGGTAGTGTCTAAATGAGGTCACAAAGGATGTGATCTAAATATATTGCCAAGGGAGGTGCAGGGGCATTATCACGAGCCAAAAAAAAAAGCTTATAAGTGTAATGGTGGCCAACTCAAGGAGAAAGTGTAGCAAACTTACATCTGCCATGAGTGGTGTATCCTAAGGTGCGAGAACAACCAACCTAAGGTATATCCATCAACATGAGTGATGTGTCCATCAGCATAGTGAGAACCAACCAACCTAAGGTGCTTGTCAGTGTCCAATGATCAATCTAGAAAGAAAGCATGTAGTCTTACAACTTTCCAAGTGGAACTGATCATCGGTATAGTCTATCGTCAGCGAGACAGATGTTATCTGACCTAGTGAGACTACTAAGCGGGAAGCCTCGAGGAAGGACTAGACCCAGACTTGAAGTAGACAGGAGGGAAGCAGTCACTAGGGGACTTATCCTAAATCTCAAACATTCTTGACCTAGTTAGTGCACGAAGGCTAATTCAAGAAGAAAGCATAGTAGACTCACATCCTCTTAAACAAAGAAAACATGAGGTAACTTACCAGCCATGTAGTAAATGCCTACCAAACTAACAAGGCACTCATCAATGTGCGGTGGCCAAGTAAGGAAGGAAAGCATAGCAGACTTACATCCTCCAAAGTAAGAAGACCACTAGAGTGACACACTAGCAGGGTAGCACGTCAGCCCGACCAAGAGTAGCTACTGAGTGAGTGTCATTGGGGGCAATACCATAAACATTTCAAAACATAGACTATAGGGAACAATACCATAAATATTTCAAAACATCTTATAACATCTAAAAACACATCAATACATGCTCAAATATATGATGCTACACTGTACTATAATATATGGTAATATAATATGATTTAAGGTTAGGGTTTAGGGTATTCAAATCTCTAATAGTCAAGGGAAAGTCTCTTGAAGACATCTTATTTAGCTACCATAACTATGTTAGGATTAGGTCATTATTTAGGTCTACTCCTAATAACATCTTTATTCAAGGTTTAGGGTTTATGGTTAGGGTTAATGGTTATTTTAAGCGTTAGGTTTAGGGTTTAGGGTTTTGGGATTATGGTTTAGGGTTTAGGGTTGTATGTTTTAGAGTTTAGTGTTTTTTATTTTAGGGTTTTAGGGTTTAGGGTTTAAGTTTAATTTTGTGTTTAGGTTTAGGGTTTGGGTTTGGGGATTTAGGGTTTAAAGGTTTAGGGTTTTAAGGTTTTTTTAACACATAACAAATTCATATTCAACATTTCTTTTTTTTTTATTTCATCAACCAAGTAGCACACCTAGTTTTCTTAGACACAAGCAATGACATAAATAAAACATTAGAACCCGTAGAGCATATCAAAAACCCTAGATAAGTAGATCCATCTTTACTATAAAGACACTGTTCCATAAGCAACATATCAGATCGACCGTTCTTCAGTTTTAGTAGTTCCCATCAGAACCACCCCTGCCTCTCATGTAGCGGGATTCACCATCATATCCTTGATCTCTCTTTCTACCACCACCACGGTTGTAACCTACATTGCTCCTCCCGCCTCCATAACCACCATTGCTTTGACCACCACCTCCATATTCACCACCACCTCCATATCCACACTACCCTGATCCCCAATACTACATGATAACCACTAACATTGCCTTGTTTAGATCTAGATTGAGCCTGGACCATGATGTTCTATCATCGCATTCTTTGGGTTTATGGTTAATTTAGGGTTAGTTTAGCATTTAGGGTTTAGGGTTTAGTATTTAGGGTTTTGGGATTGGGGTACTGCAGTTGTAGTGGGAAGCTTAGAGGGCTTAGGGTTTAGAGTTTTGGGTTTAGGGTTTTAAGGTTTAGGGTTTAGGGTTTAGGGTTTAGAGTTTAAGGATACCGTTTAGAGTTTTAGGGTTTAGGGTTTTGGGTTTAGGGTTCAAAGTTTAGTTTTTTTTAATTAAGTAAACTAGTAGGTTTAGGTTTATTTAGTTTATTTTTTTATTTATTTGAGTTTATTCTATTTTTTATTTTTAATTAGTTTAGTTTATATATTTTTATTTAAGTTTTATATTTTAGTTTATTTTTTAGGTTTAGGTTTACTTTTTAGTTAAGTTTTATTTTTATTTTATATTTTAGGCTTATGTTTTATTTTCTACATTTATGTTTAGGTTTAGCTTAATATTTTATTTTTTTTAGGATTAGGTTTTATGTTTTTAATTTAACTTTCTTTTTTGGTTTTACTTTTTAGTTTAGGTTTAGGTTTATTTTTAGTTTATTTTATTTTATTTAGTTTGATTTAAGGTTTATGTTTAGTTTATTTTAGGTTTTCTTTATTTTCGCTTAGTTTATTTTAGTTTAGGTTTAGGTTTATTTTATTTTATTTTTTTATTTTTATTTTAGGTTTAGTTTTTTTTTAGTTTAGGATTTAGGTTTTATTTTTTATTTATTTTTAGGTTTATTTTTTTGGTGTAGGTGTTTATTTAGTTATTATCTTATTTTATTTTAGGTTTATTTTTTATGTTATGTTAAGTTTTTCTTTTATTTAGTTTTTTTATTTATTTTTGTTTAGTTTAGGTTTTAATTATTTTATTTTAATTAATTTTTATTATTTTGTCTTATTTTCTTTTAGGTTTAGGTTTAAGTTTCAGTTTTAGTTTATGTTTTTATTTTATTTTTATTTTTTATTTTATTTTGGTTTTGGTTTTTTCATTTATTTTATTTTTAGGTTTTATTTAGTTTAGGTTTAGCTTTTTAGCTTTTTATGGCTTAGGGTTTAGGGTTTAGGGTTACTTTAGGGTTTAGGGTTTAGGTTTTAAGATTTGGTGTTTATGTTTTAGTTTAGGGTTTAAGGTTTTTTTTAACAGATAACAAATTCAAATTCAACATTTCTACTTTTTGATTTCATCAACCAAGTAGCACCCCAAGTTTTCTAAGACACAGATAATGACATAGATAAAAAATGAGCACCCATAGAGAAAATCAAAATCTTTACATAAGTAGAACCATCTCTACTATAAAGACACAGTTCCATAAGTATCAGATTGGATCAGTCATTCATCAGTTTCTCTAATTCCCATCAGAACCATCCCCACCTCTTGAGTAGTGGGATCCGCCATGATATCCCTGATCTCTCCCTCCGCCACCTCCATGGCTGTAGCCTTCAGCACTTCTCGCGCCTCCATAACCACCACTACTCCAACCACAACCTCTATATCCACTAGCACCTCCAGATCCCCCACCACCATTGTGATAAGTGTTTCCTCTACCTTCCCCTCCACCATTAGATCTAGACTGAGCCTAGTTGTCGGTGATGTTCCTGCTGTCAAGGTTCTGCTCATTTTTAGGGTTTAGGGTTAGTTTAAGGTTTAGGGCTAGTTATGATTTTAGGGTTTGGGGTTTATTATTTAGGGTTGGGCTTTAGTTTTAGGGTTTAGGGTTTAGGGTTTGGGAAGTTTAGGGTTTAGGGTTTAGGGTTTTGGGTTTAGGGTTAGGGTTTAGGGTTTAGGGTGGGAGTTTAGGGTTTAGGGTTGAGGTTATTTTATTTTAATTCTTTAAATTAAAAGCAGTGGTAGGTTTTTATTTAGTTTATATAGTTTTTATTTTTTTTATTTAGTTTGTTTATTTATTTTTATTTATTTATTCAGTTTTTATTTTAGTTTAATTTTACGTTTAGGTTATTTTTTTTTATTGTTAGGTTGAGGTTTAGGTTTTATTTTATTTTGTTAAGTTTAGGTTTTATGTTTTTATTTTAGGTTTACTTTTAGGTTTTATTTTTTATTTTAGGTTTAGGTTAATTTTTAAGTTATTTTATTATATTTAGGGTTTGGGCTTAGGTTTAGGTTTAGGTTTAGTTTATTTTAGGTTAAAGCTTAGGTTTTATTTTTTTTAGTTAAGTTTATTTTAGTATAGGTTTAGGTTTAGGTTTATTTTTATTTTAGGTTTAAGTTTTTTCTTTAGTTTAGGCTTTAGTCTTTATTTTTTATTTATTTTGGGTTATCTTTCTAGGTTAATTTTTTTAGGTTTAAGTTTTTATTTAGTTTTTATTTTATTTTATTTTATTTTAGGTTTATTTTATTTTTATTGTAGATTTAGTTTTTATTTTATTTAGGTTTTCTATTTTTTAGTTTTGTTTAGATATTTTTTTTATTTAAATTTAGTTTTTATTTTTATTTTATTTTCTTTTTTTAGTTTAGGTTTAGGTTTTCATTTAGGTTTTAGTTTAAGTTTTTATTTTATTTTATTTTAGGTTTTTTATTTATTTAATTTTTAGATTTTATTTAGTTTATGTTTAGATTTTTAGTTTTTTAGGGTTTATGGTTTAGGGTTTAGTGTTTGGGGTTTAGGGTTTAGAGTTTAGGGTTGAAATGGGTTTATGGTTTAGGGTTTAGGGTTTAGGTTTTAGGGTTTATGGTTTTGGGTTGTAGGTTTTAGTGTTTAAGGTTTAGGATTTAAGGTTTAGGGCTTAGGGTTTAGGGTTATAGGGTTTAGGTTTTAGGGTTTAGGGTTTAGGGTTTATTGTTTTAGGGTTTAGGGTTTAGGGTTTAGGGTTGTAGGTTTAGGGTTTATGGTTTTTCTATTTTTTTTTTATTTTTTATTTTTTATTTTTTATTTTTCAAATTAAGAAAATTGGTATGTTTAAGCTTATTTATTTTATTTAGTTTATTGTTTATTTATTTTAGTTTACTTATTTTTTTTATTTTTATTTAGGTTTATTTTTATTTTTAATTAGTTTAGTTTGTTTATTTAGGTTTATTTATTTTAATTTATTATTTAGGTTTAAGTTTAGGTTTCAGTTTATTATTTTCATTTAGTTTTATTTTTATTTTATTTTTTATGTGTAGATTTTATTTTTATTTTTAGGTTTAGGTTTAGTTTTTTATTTTATTTTTTTTTTAATTTTTAGGTTTTAGGTTTTTATTGTAGGTAATTTATTAGGTATTATTTTTTAGTTTAGGTTTAGGTTCATTTTTATTCAATTTAATTTTATGTAGTTTAGGTTTAGGTTTAGGTTTATTTTATTGTTATTTTAGGTTTATGTTTTTTTAGATTAGTGTTTAGGTCTTTTTTTAGGTTTTTTTAGTATAGTTCTGGTTTTTATTTATTTAATTTTAGTTTAGTTTTTCTTTTCTCTTTTTAAGTTTAGGTTTTGGTTTAGATTTTAGTTTTGGTTTTTATTTTATTTTAGGTTTTGCTTTAGGTTTTTTATTTATTTTATTTTTAGGTTACATTTAGTTTAGGTTTAGTTTTTAGCTTTTTAGGGTTTAGGGTTTAGGATTTAGGTTTTAAGTTTATTTTTAGATTTTATTTTTTAGTTTAGGTTTAGGTTTATTTTTAGTTTAGTTTATTTTATTTAGTTCATGGTTTAGGTTTAGTTTACTTTAGGTTTAGGTTTAGGTTTAGGTTTATTTCATTTTGTTTATTTTATTTTTATTTTAATTTATCTTTTTATTTTTAATATAGAGTTTGGGTTTTATTTTTTATTTATTTTTAGATTTTATTTTTTAGGTTTATTTTTTGGGTTTAGGTTTTTATTTAGTTTTTATTTTATTTTATTGTAGGTTTATTTTAATTTTATTTTACATTTAGTTTTTGTTTTTTTAGGTTTTTTATTCTTAGCTTGATTTTATTTTTTAGTTCAGTTTAGGTTTTTATTTATTTTATTTTAGTTTATTTTTCTTTTTTTATTTTGATTTATTTTTAGGTTTAGGTTTAAGTTTTAGTTTAGGGTTTTATTTTATTATTTTTTTATTTTATTTATGCTTAGGTATGTTTATTTACTTTATTTTTTAGGTTTTATTTACTTTTGGTTTAGGTTTTAGGTTTTTAGGGTTTAGGGTTTAGGGTTTATTTTAGGGTTTAGGGTTTAGGTTTTAGGGTTCGTGGTTATTTTATTTTTTTAATTCTTTTTTAAATTAACTAAACTGGGAGGTTTAGGTTTATCTAGTTTATATAGTTTTTTTATTTATTTATTTTAGTTTACTTTATTTTTTATTTTTATTTAGTTTTATTTTTATATTTATTTAGTTTAGTTTATTTATTTTTGGTTTATTTATTTTAGTTCAGGTTTTTTATTTTAGTTTACTTTTTAGGTTTAGGTTTTTTTTTTGTTATGTTGTAGTTTAGGTTTTTATTTTATTTTGTTAGGTTTAGATTTTATGTTTTTATTTTAGGTTTACTTTTTGGTTTTATTTTTTTTATTTTAGGTTTAGGTTAATTTTGTTTATTTTATCATATTTAGGGGGCTTAGGTTTAGGTTTAGGTTTTGTTTATTTTAGGTTTACTAGGTTTTATTTATTTTACTTTAGTTTATTTTAGTATAGATTTAGGTTTATTTTATTTTTATTTTAAGTTTAAGTTTTTTCTTTAGTTTAGGCTTTTTTATATTTTTTTATTTATTTTGGGTTATCTTTCTAGGTTTACTTTTTAGGTTTAAGTTTTTATTTAGTTTTTATTTTATTTTAATTTTTTTTAGCCTTATTTTATTTTTATTTTAGTTTTAGTTTTTATTTTACTTAAGTTTTTTATTTTTTAGTTTAGTTTATGTATTTTTTTATTTTATTTTAATTTGGTTTTTATTTTTATTTTATTTTCTTTTTTTATTTAGGTTTAGGTTTTTATTTTATTTTATTTTAGGTATTTTATTTATTTTATTTTTAGATTTTATTTAGTTTATGTTTAGATTTTTAGTTTTTTAGGGTTTATGGTTTAGGGTTTGGGGTTTTGGGTTTAGAGTTTAGGGTTTTTTAGGTTTAGGTGTTTGGGTTTGATTTTAGGGTTAAGTTTAGGGTTTAGGGTTTTTAGGGTTGGGTTGTAGGTTTTAGTTTGGGGTAGGATTGGGTTTAGAGGGATTTAGGGTTAGGGGATTAGGTTTTTTAGGGTTTTTTTATGGTTTAGTTTTTAGGGTTGTAGGTTTAGGGTTTAGGGTTTTTCTATTTATTTTTATTTTTCTATTTTTTAAATTAAGAAAACTAGTAGGTTTAAACTTATTTATTTTATTTAGTTTATTATTTATTTATTTTAGTTTATTTTCTTTTTTATTTTTATTTAGGTTTATTTTTATTTTTATTTAGTTTAGTTTATTTATTTAGGTTTATTTATTTTAGTTTATTTTTTACGTTTAAGTTTAGGTACAAATTTATTTTTTTCATTTAGTTTTATTTTTTTTATTTTTTATGTGTAGATTTTTTTTTTAGGTTTTAGGTTTTTATTGTATGTATATTTATTAGGTATTATTCATCAGTTTAGGTTTAGGTTCATTTTTATTTTATTTAATTTTATTTAGTTTTGGTTTATGTTTAGGTTTAGGTTTAGGTTTATTTTATCTTTATTTTAGGTTTATTTTTTTTTTTAAATTAGAGTTTAGGATTTTTTTAAGTTTTTTTTAGTTTAGTTCAGGTTTTTATTTATTTAATTTTAGTTTAGTTTTTTTTAAGTTTAGGTTTAGGTTTAGGTTTTAATATTGGTTTTTATTTTATTCTATTTTATTATTTTATTTTGGTTTAGGTTTTTTATTTATTTTATTTTTAGGTTTGATTTAGTTTAGGTTTAGGTTTTTAGCTTTTTAGGGTTAGGATTTAGGTTTTAGGGTTATTTTTAGGTTTTATTTTTTAGTTTACGTTTAGGTCTATTTTTAGTTTATTTTATATTATTTAGTTCATGGTTTAGGTTTAGTTTACTTTAGGTTTAGGTTTTATCTAATTTAGTTTAGTTTATTTTAGATTAGGTTTAGGTTTTTTTTGTTAATTTTATTTTTATTTTAGGTTATCTTCTTATTTTTAGTATTAAGTTTAGGTTTTCTTTTTTGTTTATTTTTAGGTTTTATTTTTTAGGTTCATTTTTTGGGTTTAGGTTTTTATTTAGTTTTTATTTTATTTTATTTTAGGTTTATTTTATTTTATTTTTTAGTTTAGTTTTATTTTTTTGGTTTTCTATTCTTGATTTTATTTTTAGTTTAGATTAGGTTTTTATTTATTTTATATTAGTTTATTTTTCTTTTTTTGTTTTGATTTATTATTTTTAGGTTTAGGTTTAAGTTTTAGTTTAGGTTTTGATTTTATTATATTTTTTATTTTATTTATGCTTAGGTTTGTTTATTTACTTAATTTTTTAGGTTTTATTTACTTTTGGTTTAGGTTTTAGATTTTTTGGGTTTAGGGTTTAGGGTTGTAGGATTAAAGTTGTAAGTTTAAGGTTTAGGGTTTAGGGTTTATTTTAGGGTTTAGGGGTTTCTAAAAAAAACTTAATAAATCGGTAGGTTTAGTTTTTTTTAGTTTATCTTATTTATTTTACTTTTTATTTTTTTTAGGTTTATTTTTCATTTTTATTTAGTTTAGTTTGTTTATTTTAGGTTTATTTATTTTAGTTTAGGTTTTCTATTTTAGTTCATTTTTTAGGTTTAGGATTAGGTTTTGTTATTTTTTTTTTTAGTTTAGTCGATTTTATTTTATTTTAGGTTTAAGTTTTATTTTTATTTTAGGATTAGCTTTAGGTTTTATTTTATTTTTTTAAGTTTAGGTTTTTTTTATTTTAGGTTTTTTAGGTTTTATTTTTTAGTTTAGGTTTAGGTTTATTTTCAATTAATTTTATTTTTTTTAATTTAGGGTTTAGGTTTTATTTATTTTATTTAGGTTTAGGTTTATTTTATTTTAATTTTAGGTTAAGTATTTTTAGTTTAGGGTTTGGGTTTTATTTTCTATTTATTTAGGTTTTATTTTTTAGGTTCATTTTTATGTTTAGTTTTTATTTTATTTTATTTTATTTTTATTTTAAATTTAGTTTTATTTTAGTTATGTTTTTATTCTTTTATTTGATTTTTTTTTAGTTTAGTTTAAGTTTTATTTATTTTATTTTAGTTTACTTTTGTTATTTTATTTTATTTTATTTTTAGGTTTTGGTTTAGGTTTTATTTTATTTTATTTTTTTATTTCAGTTTAGGTTTTTTTTTGTTAATTTTATTTTTAAGTTTTATTTACTTTTGGTTTAGGTTTTTGGGTTTTTAGGGTTTAGGGTTTAGGGTTTTAGGGTTTTAGGTTTAGGGTTTAGGATTTTGAGTTTACAGTTTAGGGTTTGGGTTTTTTTTAATTAAGTAAACTATTAGGTTTAAGTTTATTTAGTTTACTTTTTATGTTTATTTCTAAGTTTATGTTTTATTTAGTTTTATTTTATTTTTTTTTATTTTATGTTGAGTTTTATTATTTTAGGTTTATTATTTTAGTTTTTTATTTTTTTTAGTTTAATTTTTTTAAGTTTAGTTTTATATTTTATTTTATTTTATTTTAGGTTTAGGTTTAGGTTTAGCTGTTTATGTTTAGGTTTTAATTTAAGATTTTATTTTATTTTATTTATTTTTTATTTTTATCAGGTTTTTCTTTATTTATTTTATTTAGGTTTTATTTAGTTTAGGTATCGCTTTTAGGGTTTAGGGTTTATTTTTAGGTTGGGTTTTAGGGTTTAGGGTTATAGGTTTTAGGGTTTAGGGTTATAGGTTTTAGGGTTTAAGGTTTAGTGTTTAGTGCTTAGGGTTGTAAGTTTATGGTTTAGGGTTTAGGGTTTAGGGTTCAAGGTTTACGGTTTAGGGTTAGGATTTTTTTATTTTTTTAAATTAAGTAGACTGGTTGGTTCAGGTTTATTTATTTTATTTTATATTTATTTTAGTTTATTTTTTTTATTTTTATTTAGGTTTATTTTTATTTTTATTTAGTTTAATTTATTTATGGATTGTAATTTTAGTTGTAGAAGTTATAGAGATAGTGTTGTGACATTAGGTGACCAAGTCATTAAAAAGAGTTAGCGATTTAGATAGTTAGGCTCTATTATTCAATGTGATGGTGAAATAGATGGAGATGTTATTAGTAGAATTCAAGTTGGATGGTTGAAGTGGAGGAATGTTTCTAGCTTGTTGTGTGATAGAAAATTACTGGTTAAACTTCAAGAAAAATTTTATACGATGGTGGTAAGACCTGCAATGATTTATGGTGTAGAATGTTGGCCAATAAAATAGAAGCATGAGACTAAGTTAAGGTTGCAGAGATGAGGATGCTGTGGATTAGTGGCTTTACTCTTAGAGATAAAATGTGAAATGTGTATCAAGTAAAAGTTGAGTAGCTTTAGTGGCGATAAAATTAGAGAGAGTCACCTTAGATTTTTACATAAAGCATCACCCATCAAATGATCAAGAAGAGTAGATGCATTATAATTGCCTTATGTTAAGAAAGGTAGACCAAAAAAGACATGGTTAAGATGTATGAAAAATGGCCTTAGCATACTTGAATTGAATGAAAATCTGACACATAATAAGACACAATGGAGATGAAGGATTCATGTAGCCGACCACACTTAGTGAGATAATGGCTTCTTCTTGTTGTTGTTTTTGTTATTGTTGCTTAGCTTATTTATTTTAGGTTTATTTATTTTAGCTTAGCTTTTTTATTTGAGTTTATTTTTAAGGTTTAGGTTTAGGTTTAGGTTTAGGATTTTATTTTATTTTTCTAGGTTTAGGTTTTAGGTTTTTATTTTAGGTTTACTTTTAGGTTTTATTTTTTAGTTTAGGTTTAAATTTTTTTTAGTTTATTTTATTTTATTTAGTTTAGGTTCAAGTTTAGGTTTAGTTTATTTTAGGTTTAGGTTTAGGTTTTATTTATTTTAGTTTAGGTTTATGTTTATTTTATTTTGTTCATTTTAAGTTTAGTTTTTCTATTAGTTTATAGTTTAGGTTTTACTTTTCTATTAAATTTTAGGTTTATTTTTTTAGGTTTAGGTTTTTATTTAGTTATTATTTTATTTTATTTTAGGTTTATTTTATTTATGTTTTCTATTTTTTGGTTTATTTTTTAATTTAGTTTAGGTTTCTATTTATTTTATTTTAGTTTGGTTTAGCTTTTTATTTATTTTATTTTAGTTTAATTTTTACTTTTTATTTTATTCTATTTTTAGATTTATCTTTAGGTTTAGGTTTAGGTTTAGGTTGAGGTTTTAGTTTAGGTTTTTATTTTATTTTATTTAGGTTTATGTTTCTCTATTTATTTTATTTTTAGCTTTTATTTGGTCTAGGTTTAGGTTTTTAGGTTTTTAGGGTTTAGGGTTTAGGGATTAAAGTTTAGGGTTTAGGGTTTAGGGTTTAGTTTTTAGAGTTTATGATTTAGGGTTTAGGGTTTAGGGTTAGTTTTAGGGTTTAGGGTTTGTGTTTTTTTTAAATTTATTTATTTATTTAGGATTTAGGGTTTAGGGTTGTCGGTTTATGGTTTAGGGTTAGTTTTATGGTTTAGGGTTTAAGGTATTTATTTTAGAATTAAATAAACTGGTAGGTTTAAATTTATTTAGTTTACTTCTTATTTATTTTAGTTTATTTTATTTATTATTTTTATTTATGTCTATCTTTTAGTTTTATTTAGTTTAATTTATTTATTTTAGTTTATGTTTTTTTTATTCTAGTTTATTTTGTGGTTATGTTTAAGTTTATGTTTATTTTTTAGTTTAGTTTTATTTTTATTTTATTTAGGGTTTAGGGTTTAGGTTTTAGGGTTTTATGGTTTAGGTTTAGGCTTAAGGTTTAGGGTTTTAGATTTAGAGTTCAGGATTTTATGTTTTAGCTTTAGGGTTTAATATTTTTAAGGTTTAGGGTTTAGGGTTTAAGGTTTAGGATTTAGGGTTTAAGGTTTAGGGTTTTTTAGGGTTTAGGGTTTAGGGTTTAAGATTTAGGGTTTAGGGTTGTAGGATTAGGATTTAGAGTTTAGAGTTAGTTTTAGGGGTTAGGGTTAAGGGATTAGTGTTTAGGATTTAGGGTTTAAGGTTTCTCTTTTAATAAAAATGTTTAGGTTGATTGATTTAGTTTATTTTTTTTTATTTTAGTTAGGTTTATTATTATTTTTATTTAGTTTAGTTTATTAATTTTTATTTATTTTGTTTATTTTTTATTTTAGTTTATTTTTTTTAGGTTTAGGTTTAGCTTTATTTTTCATTGAGATTTTTTTTTTTAGTTTAGATTTTATTTTTTTATTTTTAGGTTTTGGTTTAGGTTTTTATTTTCTATTTTTAGGTTAAAGTTTTAGGTTTTGTTTTGGTTTATTTTTAAGTTTTATTTTTTAATTTAGGTTTAAGTTTATTTTTAGTTTTTTTTATTGTATTTAGTTTAAGGTCACGTTTATGTTTATTTATTTTAGTTTAGGTTTAAGTTTATTTTATTTTATTTTAGGTTTAGGTTTTTTTAATTTAGGCTTTACATTTTTAATTATTAGGTTTATAATTTTATTTTAGGTTTATTTTATTTAGGGTTTATCATTTAGTTAGTGTATGGTGATATGTTGTTTTATGGTTAGTTTAGAGTTTAGGGTTTAGGGTTGGGTTGTACATTTGGGGTTTAGGGTTTAGGGTTTAGGGTTAGTTTTAGGGTTAAGGTTTTCTTTATTTTTTAAACCTTTTAGGATTTTGGGTTTAGTGGTTTATGGTTTTTGGTTTGGTTAGATTAGTTTAAGGTTTAAGATTTAAGGTTTAGGGTTTAGGGTTTAAAGTTTAGGGTTTATTTTTAATTAAGTAAATTGGTAGGTTTAAGTTTATTTAGTTTAATTTTTATTTAGTTTAATTTATTTTATTTAGTTTAGTTTATTTTATATTTTAGTTTTTATTTAGGTTAATTTTTTATTTTTATTTAGTTTAGTTTATTTATTTTAGTTTAGTTTTTTTTTACTTTAGTTTAGTTTTTAGGTTTAGTTTTAGGTTTATGTTTTTTTTAATTTAGTTTTATTTTTCTTTTACTTTTAAGGTTTAGGTTTTATTTTTTATTTTTTTAGTTTTAGTTTAGGTTTTATTTTATGTTTTAGGTTTATGTTTTAGGTTTTATTTTAGGTTTATTTTTAGGTTTTATTTTTTTGTTTAGGTTAAGTATTTTAGGTTATTTATTTTTTAGGTTTAGGTTTAGGTTTTATTTATCTTAGTTTAGTTTATTTTAGTTTAGTTTTTGGTTTATTTTATTTTTATTTTAGGTTTAGGTTTTTCTCTTAGTTTATAGGTTAGATTTTATTTTTTATTTATTTTTAGGTTTTATTTTTAGGTTTATTTATTAGGTTTATGTTATTATTAAATTATAATTTTGTTTTATTTTAGTTTTATTTTATTTTTATTTTAGTTTTAATTATTATTTCATTTAGGTTTTTTATTTGTTTAGTTTAGTTTATGTTGGCTTAATTAGCCTCATGTTCAATTCGATTAATTTTGATGATAACAAATAAATGCTTGGATGTTCTAATGAATATTTTTATGTATTTTAGATATATCAATTGCTAATTACATATCCAATACGTCTTATAATATGTTTGAGGAAATTGCAAGAGTAGAAGAATGAAGAGGATAATGTGAAGCTGAAGATACAATATTTTGGGTATATGACTATTCATATGAGTTCATTGGCATGAATCAATTTTCTCACAACTTAACATATTATTTTAATGAGGTTAATTTATATAAATCTTTATTTAATTAACATTCAATTATATGTTTCATACATAGCATTAAAATTGTCAAAATAATAAATGATAAAAACTATTAGGTATAATTATTTTATTTATTTAATATAATTAAGTATTTTAATTTAATTTGGTTATAAGATAACTAACATATTTATGATTATATATAAATTATATCTTATTTTTTAAATGTCACATGTCAAAATTAACAAAAATATATAAAATTTTGTATTTTAGCCAAAGTCATTTTCTAATCAAAGAATTCATATCTAATTTCATCTCCAACGGATTCCTTGGATTTTTTTTCCTTTAATTTAAGAGGTTAAATGACCCACTTTTGATTAAAATTGAATTTTTTATGATTTTCTAAACATTAGCTGATTTTTATAATGAATGCATGCTACATGCTTTGAATATATTAAGAGCCATATTTGGTTACTTTTGACTTACCCATGTGAATAGCCAAATTTTGGCTGCTAAATTTAATATTTATTTAATATAAATTATATTTTTTATTGAATATTAAATCATTAGATGATAACATGAGGTTTGCATGATATATTTTAAAATAGGATCTTCTTGCCTATAAATAGCCCTCATTCTCTTCATGAAAGTATTCCTCATTCAAAATTCAAAATCCCTCCAGCAAATCTAAGAGAAACTCTTGGATTTTTCTTCCAAGTGTTCTCCAAATATTGCAAGATCAAATCCTTGGTTTGGAAGCTTCAACATCTTCAACTAAGCAAGCCTTCTCAAATTGCTTGAGTTCATTTTCTTGATTTTAATCCTCTTTAGTTGTTCATACTATTTTCACCATCTATTTATTCTTTCCAATTTATACTTTTTGGTGGATTAGTCTTTGGACATTATTTTTCACTTCAAAGTTTCTCAATCATTTTTTTGTGATAAACTCTTATGATATTTTGTAGGATCTATTTCAACTTGCTGAAAATTTTAACTTCCTACAAATTTATTTTGGTTTCTTGAAATATTTCTTCATTAGTCTTATTTTGAAAGATCATTTATTCTTAGATCAATTTTAGAAGTATATTTTTTAAACATTTAAAAATAAATTATTATGCTGAAATTATTTTTATATTTACTAGATCTCTCTTTTTAATTAAAAGCTTACTAGCATACTTAGATCTATCATATACTCATTTTATTTAAGTATTTTGTGATCATTAGCATTAATTGAAAGAATCTTTTTGGAAAAAATAAAATAAATTATTGCTGAAATTTATTTTATTGTGAATATTGTGAAATTATTTTGAAATCATTTTTAAACATCTTAGTAAGATCACTTTAAGATATTTATTTTAATATTAAGTGAGCATATTATCTTGCCAAAATTTTTAAGTTGTAAGTGATCATTTATAAGTTGTGAGATCATTGGACAGCTTGGTATATTTGTGAGAGATTTATTTTATCAAAATTTATTATTTTGTATTTTTCTTTTTGTGCTGTAAAACTTATTTTGGGGTTGTACTCGCCCCTTTCTAGGAGAGTACATATTATTGTAGGGGTTGTACTCGCCCCATTATAGGAGAGTACTATTTGTAAGCTATTTTTCCATTTAGTGGATTCCTAGCGGGTAAGCGGATGTAGGCGTTTTGGGGTTTAACCACGTAAAAAATTGTGCCTATTGTCTCTCTCGACCTTTTTTATTTTGCATTAAGAATTGTATCTGTCATTATAAAATCAAAAATTAAATTTCTACAAAAAAAATTATAATTTAAGATTTAAGTTTTAAAATTTTTAATATCACCCAATTCAACCCCTGGGTGCTATAGTGACTCACAGGTTTATGTTTTAATTTATTTAATTTTAGTTTAGTTTTACTTTTTATTTAATTTTTTTTTTAGGTTTTGGTTTAGGTTTAGGTTTTAGTTTCATTTTATTTTATTTTTTTATTTTTTTGGGTTTAGGTTTTTTTATTTATTTTATTTTTAAGTTTTATTTAATTTAGGTTAAGTTTTTTAGCTTTCCATAGTTTAGGATTTAGGGTTTAGGGTTAGTTTAGGGTTTAGGTTTTGGGGTTTAGGGTTTAGGGTTTAGGATTTACAGTTTAGGGTTTAGGTTTTAGTGTTTTGAGTTTTGGGTTTTGGTTTTAGGTTTAGGTTTCAGGTTTTAGTTTAGTGTTAAGGGTTTTTGGTTTAGGGTTTAGGGTTCAGGGTATAGGGTTTAGAGAAGACATTTAGATTCAACATTTCTTCTTTTTGATTTCATCAACCAAGTAACACACCAAGTTTTCTATGACACAAGCGACATAGATAAAAAATGAGCACGCATAGAGCAAATCAAAACCATAGAACTAGAACGCTTTCTACCGTAATGACACGTTCCATAAGCAGATCGATGCTTTCAATTTCTCCAGTTCCCATCAAACCACCGCCTCTCAGTATCGGGATCCACCATCATCTCCTGATCTCTCCCTCCGCCACCATCAAACTCCGCCTCCCACTTCCATGACCACCATAGCTCCGACCACCACCTCCATATTCACCAGCACTTCCAGTTCCCCCCACCACCACTATGATAACCACCGCCTCCACCTTTGTCTCCACCGCCAACTCTAGAGTGAGCCTAGTTCACAGTGATGATCCTGCCATCAAGGTTCTAACCATTCTTAGGGTTTAAGTTTAGGTTTAGGTCTATTAGGTTTTATTTTTTATAGGTTTTATTTTTAGGTTTATTTTTTATGTTTAGGTTTTTTTTTAGTTTTTGTTTAATTTTATTTTAGGTTTATTTTAGGTTTATTTTATTTTTTTAATTTATTTTAAGTTTTTAAATATTTTATTTTATTTTATATTTATTTATTTATTTTATTTTATTTTTAAGTTTAGGTTTAGTTTTTGCCTAGGTTTTAGTTTTTTTTATTTCTTTATTTTATTTAGGTTTAGGTTTTTTATTTATTTTATTTTTAGGTTTAAGTTTTTAGGTTTTGAGGTTTGGGTTTAGGGTTTAAGGTTTAGGGTTTAGGGTTTTAGGATTTAGGATTTTAGGGTTTCGGGTTTAGGGATAGTGTTTAGGTTTTAGCGTTCAGGGTTTATTATTTAGGCTTTAGGGTTTAGGGTTTTTAGGGTTTAGGGTTTAGGGTTTAGGGTTTAGGGTTCTCTTAGGGTTTAGAGTTAATTTAGGAGTTGAGTTTAGGTTTTAGGGTTTAGGGTTTAGGGTTTGTTTTAGTTGGTTTAGGGTTTAGGGTTTAGATTTAGTGTTTAGGGTTTAGGGTTTGGTTTAGTTTAGTTTAGGGTTAGTTTTATGGTTTAGTTTAGGGTTAGTTTTTTATCTCTTTATTTTTATTTTTTTATTATTTTACAAAATTAAGTAAACTAGTAGGTTTAAGTTTATTTAATTTATTTTTATTATTTAATTTATTTTATTTTTATTTTGATTTAGGTTTATTTTATTTAGTTTAGTTTATTTATTTTAGTTTAGGTTTTTTTTTTTTTTTTTTAGGTTTAGGTTTAGGTTTATGTTTATTTTTTTGTTTAGTTTTTATTTTTTATTTTTTAGGTTTAAGTTTAATTTTTTATTTTTAAGTTTACGTTTATATTTTTATTTTATTATTTTTGGTTTAAGTTTTAAGTTTTTATGTTTGGTTTATTTTTAGGTTTTATTTTTTAATTTAGGTTTATGTTTATTTCAAGTTTGTTTTATTTTATTTAGTTAAGGGTTTAGCTTTTATTTATTTTAGGTTTAGGTCTAGGTTTTATTTATTTTAGTTTAGTTTATTTTAGTTTAGGTTTAGGTTTAACTTTTGTTTATTTTAGTTTTAGTTTTTTTGGTTTACGATTTATGTTTTATTATTTATTTATTTTTTGGTTTATTATTTAGGTTTAGATTTTTCTTTAGTTTTTATTTTTATTTTTGGGTTTTTTTTACTTAGGGTTTAGGGTTAAGGTTTAGGATTAGGGTTTAGGGTTTGGTGTTTAGGGTTTAGGGTTTTGGTTTAAGGGTTTAGGGTTTAGAGTTTAGGCTTTAAGGTTTTAAGGTTTAGGGTTTAGAGTTTAGGGTTTAGGGTTTTAGGGTTTAGGTTTAGGTTTAGGGTTTTAGGTTTTAGGGTTTATTGGGTTAGGTTTAGTTTTAGGTTTTATATTTAATTTAGTGTTTAGGCTTTTGATTTTAGGGTTTAGGCTTTAAAAGTTTTGGGTTTATGATTTTAGGGTTGGGGTTTAGGTTTAGGTTTAGGGTTTTTTTAGGGATTAGGATTTTTTAGGGTTCAGGATTGTAGGTTTAGGTTTATGGTTTATTTTAGGGCTTAGGGTATAGGGTTTTTTTTTGTTAAATTAAGTAAAGTGTTAGGTTTCATTTTATTTAGTTTATTTTTTAATTTATTTTAATTTATTTTAATTTTATTTTATTTAATTTTCCATTTTATTTAGTTTAGTTTATTTATTTTAGGTTTGATTATTTTAGTTTTGGTTTTTTATTTTAGTTTATATATTGGGTTAAGATTTAAGTTTAATTTTATTTTCCTTAGTTTAGTTTTAGTTTTATTTTATTTTTCAGGTTTAGGTTTTAGGTTTTTATTTTAATTCTATTTTTTAGGTTTATTTTTAGTTTAGGTTAAATTTATTTTTAGTTTATTTTATTTTATTTAGTTTAGGTTTTATTTATTTTAGGTTTAGGTTTTATTTGTTTTAGTTTAGGTTTAGGTTTATTTTAATTTTATTTTAGGTTTAGGATTTTTTTTAGTTCAAGGTTTAAGTTTTATTTTTTTATTTATTTCTAGGTTTTATTTTAGGTTTATTGTTTGTTTAGGTTTTATTTAGTCTTTAATTTATTTTATTTTGGTTTATTATGGTTTAAGGCTATGGTTTAGGGTTTAGGGTTTAGGGTTTAGGGTTTAGGGTTTAGGTTTAAGGGTTTAGGGTTTAGGGTTTTTATGATTTAGGATTTAGGATTGAGGGTTTAGGTTTTAGGTTTAGGGTTCAAGTTTAACTTTTTTTAAAAAAAAATTTTGTTTTTGTAAAATTAGAGAAATTTTATTGCCACAAAGAAAGGGTACAAAGTTTTTAGAGGGGGAAAATCTCTAAGCTAATGCTCAAAGAGCTACAAAAGGTCCTAAAGAGATAAGCCCCCTAGCTAATACAATAGATAATGAAAGTAAGCTAATAAAAAAAGAAACAGAGATCCACCAAAAATAATCCTTATAATCAGCAGCAACATCCTCTGCTCCTTTTAAAACCAGCACAGTCTAGCACCAAAAGTCTCCCAACCTGTTCTAGAGATCTGTAACAAGCTTGTAAAGGATGAGTATAGATAATGAAATAGTTAATTAAGCATAAAATATAAGAGTAGAATGAAGTAAAAAAGATGAAGAAATGTCAGGCGAGTTATAATCATCTTAAAGAGCGACATATGTAAGCATCAAACTTCAAGTGAAGGGTTACAATTACATATAGTACAACCAAAAAAAGGAGTGGGAAACATTAAGGCCATCATTGCATACCTCTTATAGCACCTTACAATGATCATCGAACTTGAATAAAACTTCAACAAAATATAACCAAAACACATGATATATTAAACTCCAAAGTAGATAAGGAGATAACCTATCAAGAAAGCATTAGACCAGAGGTAGCACCACCAAAGCCACCACCATGAATTGCTAACACAGTTGCTTGGAGCAAACCTCACAATATGGGAAAAAGGACTAAACAAAGACCAAATAAAGGCAAAATGAGAACCCTAGTTGATAAGGTCATTCATTAAACGAACATGCAAAGAAACAGAAATAATACTATCCAGAGGAATAGTAAGACTAACATCAAGAATGTTAGGAACCAAGGAAACCATCAAAAGGAAAGGGAAGAGGTTCAAATACAATCCATAAATGAAAATCGAGGTAGAAACTAGAAGAGAAGAATGGAAAGTAGTCAATTCCAAACATAGACTCGAAAAGATCAGAAAAATTATAACAAAGTAAATACTCTTTTGACCAAACCAGCTAGCTAGTGCACCCAATCTAAGTAGCTAGCAAGGTAGTCCACCCTACAAGCCACCAAGACTGCCAAGGATTCAAATCAATAGACCTAGAACCATCGGGATGAAAGATATAAAGAGTCACAACATTGAAAAATCACAAAGGAAAGCCATAGACATCAGCCACCAATGCAAATCCAAGGATAAGAGAATCTAGTTTAAAACTAGATATAGTAGCAAAAAATAGAAAAAAGCCCTTTAGGATCACAAATAACCCAACAACTAGACATGAAACAAGAACCCCAAGAGTCATCATCTAAGTCAAAACATCCAACCGTAGTTTGCAACCTTCGGTTCATAACACAAATTAAAAGTAGAACCTCAGTATTACAGAAGGCACACCCAATATTTAGAAGATATAACAATCCAGATGCATCCAACCCTACACTCATCTAGAACAACATTAAAGAAAGGATAGATAGCCGCAAGAAAATAGTTCTCCAAGCTACAACCAAAAAACAAAGAGCCCTCATGGTCACACAACTCCTCTTAGCATCAGGAGCAAAACTAAGAGAGAGAGGACAACCAAAAGAAACTAAAAAAACCATTGATCGAATAAGGTGACTCAGACATAGGAAGGTCATAAAAATAGCATAAGCAACACCGAAGAGAAAAAACCCATAGCCGAAACACCGGTAAAACCAACCATAAAATCAGAGTAAATAAAAAAGGTTGTAGAGAGATCCAACCAATAAAAAGAACCACTCCAACTAGAAGACAAGTAGAACCCAACAACCTCCACTTGCTATAAACCCTTCTATAGTTTGGGAGAGAAAACAAACTAGAAAATAAATATAATAGCAAAAATCCAATAAATGGAAAGACAACCCCAACCCATCCAAAGAATGGGAAGAAACCAAACTGGAAAATAAAAGTAGGTTTAAGAAGAAAAAATCAAGACCAAACCACAAAAGAAAACCAAAATATTCAAAAATAATAATAAGGGAATGCCAAAGCCCCAAGGAGGAAAAAGGCTAAAAGCTTCTAACATAAGGCAAACTAGTTTTATCAAGATTCAAGACCTCTTAAAGGAAAGGGATGTCATCATTAGAAACATTTGCAAAGAAGAAGAAGACTTGGCTAAATTGGTAGAAAGTCGACACAAGAGTTGGCTTCCCTATAAATATGAAATTTGAAAATTTAGGTTAGAAGCCTCTAGTATGATTAAGTAAATAATACACTTGATTTACCATGAGCATAAGATTTGAGTAAATCTAAAGAAGGAGAGCATCAACTTCAATCCAAATCTTATGAAAACCTTATTGTCAACAAATGGAAATGCCATGATGAAAGCCTTTGAGCTCAACAAATAACACATAACAAGGCTCTAAAGGCATAAAAGTAGATATAACCTTGACTATGATCTCTCAAAATCCCACCACAGCCATAATAACCATTAGAAATTGAGCCATCAGTGTTAACCTTAATGTATTGATAATTAGGTTTAATCTAGTATATAATTTTTTGGGTGGGAGAGACATTACTGGGGGAAGGATAATCCCAAAATTCAAGGCCATAGACTTACACCCTTTAAAACTAGAGTGAGTAAGAAGATTAGTTTTGAAAAGAGACAAAATTTTGTATTTGGCTCTAGCAATAATATGATGATAATTCATAAAAATATTATAATTCTTAGCATCATTTCTATCCATCCAAATATACCAAAGAATAGTAATAGCAAAAATAATTTTAACATGGGCCTTAGAAGTATGGGAGAAACATGCTTCAAGAAGTTGCATAATAGAAAATGAACCATTAAAATGGAAAGTATTAAAAATATTATCATACCAATTCCACATTTTAGCAACAATAGGGCCATTCACAAAAACATGATCCACACTTTCAATGTGATAGAAACATTGACATTTAGAGGAGATGGAAACCTTTTTTTTTGAGAAGAGTATCACCATAGGGATATAATGCTTGAATGTGCCAAGTTAAAATTGAGCAAGTAGAGACACTAATATTCTATATTTTAGTAAAAATCAAGGACTCTTGATATTTAAATATGATGAAATGCCAAACATCTTTAAAAACAAATCTCTAGAAGAAGAATTATTGAAGAGAATTTGGTCAGGTTCATTAGGGAAAGGAAAAATTATAAGGATTTTGTCAATGATCACATTAGGGAAAAGCATATTCAATTGAGCCACATCCCACTTATTATGAGTAATTAATTAATTAATCTTAAGCATCAGTGGAATGAGTATTGAGCAAGGAATCAATAGAGCCACTACCCAATTGTCTTGCCAAAGAAAGAGGAACTAGAATTATGAGAAATTAAGTTCTCAGCATTCCATTTGATACTACAAAGTCTTCTCCACATAGGAGAATCCCTAGATTTGAAAGCACAAATGAGGGGATGTTTGCCTTGACAATATTTAGCATGCATAAACTTTGACCAATAACTATGTTTATTTCTAATATTCCACCAAATTTTATAGGAAAAATAGTTAATAGAATCCTCTAAAGTTTTGCAACCCAAACCACCTTCATTAATTGGACCACAATAGTTGTGCCAACTAGCCCAATGTAATCTTTTGATAGAAAAGTTAGATCCCTAAAAAAAATTTATTAAAGAGTCTATTGATCTTTTAATAATAGAACGTGTAGGAACAATAGTAGACAATAGATCTGAGAGCAAAGGGTACTTTTGATCGGGATAAGTCTAGCTAAAAGTAAATGGAACTCTAAAGGAGGTTTTCTTATTTATTTTTTGAATAACTTCATCAAATAAAGAAGATCTTTTTTATTCCCTATATAAGGAGTCCCAGATACTTGATAGGGAGAATTTGATGTGAAAACTTGTAATATTTTTATAGCATTGATCTTAGATAAAGGAAATATAGTAATAAAACAACTTTTATCAAGATTAATATTCAATCCACTCTCATTACCAAAAATAGTTAAGAACTTACACAAATTTTTAATATAAAGATTAGAGGCATTGCAAAATATAATGAAATCTTCAACAAAACTAAGGTGAGAAATGGAAAACCCAATGTTTATAGTACATGTTAGGCATTCTACTAAACATCTAGAATACATCTAGAAAGATATTCCTAATAATGAAAAGGGTAGGAGAGAGGGTCCCTTGCCTTAGCCCATGGGAAGAAGAGAAGAAACCATGCACTTTTAAGAGAAAACCAAGAATTCTCAATCCCATTCTTAATTAAAGTAATAAATTGGTTAGAGAATCAAATAAAGACAAAATTTTATATAGGAAAACCAACCAATATTATAATGCTTTGGAAATGTCAAGCTTAAAAAACAAGTTTCCATCGTGAACATTGGCATTTAAGTCATGGATCATCTCTTGGTCTAAAAAAACATTATCAGAAATGGATCTCCCTTTAACAAAACTGGTTTGATTGGGGGAGATAATTATAGAAAGCAATATAGTCAAGCTTTTAGCCAAAATCTTAGAAATAAGTTTATTAAAAAAAAAGTAAAGGCTAATTGGCCTAAAATCACTCCAAACTTGATTGTCTTTTTTAGGAATTAAAATAATGGAGGTTCTAGCAAAATATGGAAGGTACTACCCTTAATGAAATCAAGGAGAGCTTTAGCTAACTCCTATTTAATGATAATCTCAACATTTTTGGAAAAGAGGGTAGTATAATAATGTCGGGGCCATAGAGTCTTTATTCATACTCTACAAAGTATCGAATTTAGACTCAAGTAAGGAAGAAAGCATAATGTTATCATCATCAATAAGATTAGGAATAACTTTGGGAAAGAAATATCATCATAAGCAACATTTTTTATTGAAGCTCTTTATAAAAGAAACGTAGAATCGAGTAAGCTCCTTTTATCAGAACACCAAACTCCATCATTAATTTTCATTTTGAATGTGATTTATATTTTTTCTTTTAACAATATCATGAAAATATTTAAGTATATGATCACCATCAGAGATTCATTTCATAGAAGCTTTTTGTTGCCAATAGGTCTCCTCCATGTAAACATGTTAACATATCTTTAGCTTGAGCCAACAAATGAATTTTAGAAGGATCATTAACATGTCTTCCAAAACTATAACCTCATTCTCCATATCTTTGATATTGACAAAAGGTTCTTGAAATAATGTTAATTCCACCAAGTAAGGCATTGTTTAAGCCTTTTTTTGAACCACAATCTCCTCATCCCAAAAACATAATCATCAGGATGAAGAGGTTCACCCCAATTAGTAGCAACAACATCCAAAAAATTATCATCCATGAGCCACATATTTTGGAAGTGAAAAGGGATATGGGAGGAGGATTTACTAGCAATAAAATTCACATTGATAAGCAAGGGAGAATGGTCTGAAAGGGTTCTTCTTAAGTGCTCCACAGAAGTACTAGGGAGAATATTAATCCACAAATAATTAAAAAGAACTCGAGCTAGCTTTTTCCAGATTCTATAATTACTCCAAGTAAATTGAGACCCACTAAAGCCAATATGAATAAGATGACAATCAAGGATCAGGTTATTAAAATATTCCATAGAAAATAAGTTCAGAGCATTACCACCAACCCATTTAGAGGAAGAAGAGATAGTATTAAAGTCCCCACCCACAAACCAAGGAGCATCAACAGAAGAAAAACTAATAAGATCCTTCCAAAGAATCTACCATTTATATTACAAAAAGCATAAACAAATGAGCCAAAACAACACCAATTATCATAAGTAATCTTAACATTCACAACTTGGGATAAATCATCCAAAACCTACAGAACATAGGGACTATTCCAAAAAAATCCAAATTTTATTGCTCAAGTTAGCAAAAAAATTAGAAAAACCAATCATTCTTGCAATAAAAGAAAAGTTATAAGGAAGAATAAAAGGTTCCAAAATAGCCAAAAAAAACATAATGAGAACGAACTAAATTTCTAATTTTATTTCTAACATAGAGGGTACCAATCCCTCTCACATTCCAAATTAAGAAAGAAACCATTTATTTTTTAGCAGACGAGCTAGATCTAGTAAATCTGGCAAAGTTAGGAAATTTAGTTTTAGGAGTTTTATTTTTCTTTCTAAAAACCATTTGTAATTTCTTAGTCATATCCACAACATCACCTTCGATAGAGATTGTTAGGGGTATGTTTGGAATAAGGTTGCACATTTAAACCATCATTGCATGCCACTTCACCTTCTTCAAATCATTATTATGTTGAAGTATTGGATTAGAAATCAGTTCAAAATTAGATGAAGAAATAGGAGAAGGATTAGAACCATTTAAAGCAATGCTTTAGATTAGAAACTTTATCCTTAGTTTGCTCACCATTCAAGCCCTCATCAAGGATCACATTTTCTTCAATTAAAGGTGGCAAAGAAGCAGGAATGGAATCATTTGAGATAAAATCATCATCCATAAGTTTTGAAAACATATTATTGTCCATATTATTACCAATATCAGTGGGATTCAAATGTATAGGCCCATTACAAAATAATGCATCCTTATTACCATGACGACATCAAAAGGCGTCGGGGCTTAAGAACGACATTGTCCAAAGAGTAGTGGGAGGATCAAGGCAATGACCCACTTAGGTAAAGAGTTATCCATTGGAACAACTTTTTGTGGTTTAACCAAGGGCACCTTAAGATTGGGATCCGAGTTATTATGAATGGGTTTGGGTTTCTTAAGGTGAGGGTGAACCACAAAGCAATTCGAAACTCCATGACCATGAATTTTGCAATGGGAACAAAAATAGGAAAATTCTCAAAATCCACTTTTGCAAATATCCATATTTCACTAATCTAGCCAAATTTCCTTTGGAAATTTTTTAGTTATATCAACTTGACTAGAATGACCAGCAGATGGTAGGGTATTAGAAGCGGTCGCCATATCAACTTGAGGGAGGCGAACAACACACCCATAGTGAAAAAAAACTCATGATTAATGAAATGGACATGCAAATTGGGAAGAGAGATCCAAACCAAAACAATAAGATATTCCTCCATAATATTAAAATGGAGCCTTCATTTTAACAATCGCATCTGACAATTGAAAAATAAATACAAGCATCAAGAGAAAACTCGAGAATAATCTAAGTCATTTGAAAGATGAATCAAGACATGAAGGGAATCAATCAATTCAACAAAAAAGATACCAGAGAGTTTCAACTTATGGAAAAATGATATAATATTCTCCAAAGTAGGATGACACAAAGCAAATTTACCCTAAACCTAAAAAATTTGCTTTGCGTCATCCTACCCAAAAAATAAACATAAACACTTGATGTTTGGATGCTTACATATGGTCTTTGCTCCTTGAGGCGATTACAAGCGAGCACGAGCCTTTTCTTTATCTTATTTTTTCTATCTACCATTAATCTTTATGCTTCATTAAATATTTCATTTTCTATACTCATCCCTTTAATCATGTTGCAGATCTTTGGTATAGGTTGGGAGACTAATGCTGCTGGATTGTGATGGTTTCAAAAAGAGCAAAGGAAGTTTGTTGTTAATTTGATGGGATTTTTTTTGTGGATCTCTGTTTCTTTTTTTTTTAGATTGCTTTACTTAACTATTGTATTACTTTGGTGGCTTATCTCCTTAGGACTCTCTATAGCTCTTTGAGCATTAGCTTTGAGATTTAACCCCTCTAAGGACCGTATACCTTTTCTTTCTAGCAATAAAATTTTCCTAATTTCCAAAAAACCACAAACCCAACCTAAATCTAAACTTACAACCCTAAACCTAAACCCTAAACCCAAAAAATCTAATCCTAAACTAAAACTAAACTAAACCCTAAACCCTAAACCACAACACTAAACTACCCTAAACTAACCCCAACCCCAAACCTTAAAACAAACCTAAACCACAAAAACACTAAAACCACAAAACCCTAAAACCAAACTAACTTAACTAAACTCTAAAAAAAAAACTAAACCCTCAACTCTAAATACAAACCTACCTTAAACCTGAGCCAAACCTAGCTGAGCCTAGCTTACTGGACCACAAACCTAAACACAACCATAAACCTAAATCCACAAAACACAAAACTGACTTAAACTAAATAAAACCTAAAAATAAAATAAATAAAAAAATATCTAAATAATATAAAATGAAATAAAATAAATCTGCATAAAACCTAAACTACAAATAAAATAAAATAAAATAAATAAAATAAAATAAATTAAAACCTAAACAAACTAAAAAATAAAATAAACCTGGAATAAAAATAAAATAAAACTAAACTTAAAATAAAATTAAATAAACAAATAAAATAAAATAAAAAATAAACCTACAAAATAAAACCTAAAATAAAACATAAAAAATATAATTAATAAAACCTAAACCCAAACTAAAAAACTAAACTAAAATAAAATAAAATAAACAAAATAAAATATTCCTAAACTAAATAAACTAAACTAAAATAAATAAAACCTAAACTAAACTAAACCTAAACCTAGCTAGTGATTAAATAAAATAAAATAAACTAAAATAAACCTAAACTAAACTAAAAATAAAACCTAAAATAAACTAAACAAACAAGAGTAAAATAAAACCTAAACTAAAAATAAAATAAAACCTAAAATAAAATTAAAATAAAAATAAACTCAACTAAAATAAAAACCAAAATTAAACTTAAAAATAAACTAAAATAAAACCTATCTAAAATAAATCTAATTAAATAAAAATAAATAAATCTAAAAACTAAACTAAAATAAATAAAATAAACTAAATATCTAAATAAACTAAACTTCTGGGTTCTGATTTAAAAAAAAAAAGACCCTAAGCCCTAAATCCTAAACCAAAACTCTCAGAACCTGAAAACCCTACTCCACAGAAAATCCACAAACCCTAAACTCAAGACCCCAAACCACAGAGTTAATCCACAAAACCTTAAACCCTACCACAAAGAATAAACCCTAATGCCCAAACTTAAACCTAAAATAAAAGATAAATAAGAACTCTAAACACTACCTACCTGGGCCTACTGCAACACCCAAACTGACCACAAACCTAAACCTAAAGACAACCTAAAAAAATACCTAAAAGATAAAATAATAATACTAAATGAGCTAAATAATAAATAAGATAAAATAAATAAACAAAATAACTAAAATAAAATACATAAGAATAAAAATAAAAATAAATCTAAACATAAAAAGATAAAATAAATAAACCTAGATAAAATGATAAAATATATAAAACTTAATAAAATAAACCTAAAAAAACCTAGAAAAATAAAATAAAACCTAAAGCTAAACTAAAACCTAAAAAAAAAATAAAATAAAATAAATAAAATAAACATAAACCCTAAACTAAAATAAATAAAACCTAAACTAAACCTAAACTAAATAAAATAAAATAAACTAATTATGTATAAACAAAAAATAATACTTAAAAATAAACCTAAAATAAAACCTAAAGGAAAACCTAAAAAGTAAAATAAAACATTAACTGACCTAAAATAAAATAAAATATAAACCTAAAATAAATAAATATAACTAATAAAATAAACTAAAATAAAACCTAAACTAAAATAAATAAAATAAATAAATAAAATAAACTAAATAAAATTAAATAAACCTAAATAAATATAAATAAAGTAAACTAAAATAAATAAAATAAATAAATATACTAAATAAACCTAAACTCATTGCTTAATTAAAAAATAAGAACTTAAACCCAAATCCTAAACCTAAACCTAGGCCCAACCCTAAACCCTCCCTAAATCTTAAACCTTACACCTAAAAATCCAAAACCCTACCCACCCTAGAATAAACCAAAATCTTAAACTTAAACCTAAAAAATAAACCACAAATCCTAAACCTTAAACCACCACATCTAACCTAAACCCAAATCCTAAACCTAAACTAAATCTTAAAGTAACTAAATAAATTAAAAAATAAACCTAAACCCTTAAACCTAAACCTAAATCCTAAGAATGGGTAGAACCTTGAGGGCAAGAACATCACCGTCTACCAGGCTCAATGTAGATCTGGCTATGGAGGCGAAGGCGGATGCAACAGATATCTCAATGGTGGTGGGGGATCTAGAGGTACTGGTGGATATGGAGGTGGTGGTCAGAGCAGTCGTGGTTATGGAGGCAGGAGGAACAATGGTAGGGGATCTAGAGTAGTTGGTGGATATGCACGCTCAATTTTGATCTATGTCATCACTTATGTCTTAAAAAACTTGGTGTGTTACTTGGTTGACGAAATCAAAAAGAAGAAATGTTTAATCTAAATTTGTTATCTATTAAAAAAACTAAAACCCTATACCTAAATTAAAACTAAACCTAAAAATAAACCCTAAACTCTCCAAATTCTAAAAACTATAAGCCTTAAACCCTAAACCTTAAACCCTAAATCCTAAACCCTAAAACCCTAAACCCTAAAACCCAAAACCTAAAACATAAATCCTAAACCTTAAACCCTAAATCCTAAACCCTAAATCCTAAACCATAAACTATACAACAACAACAACAACAACAACAAGCCTTAATCCCACTTGGGTTAAATGAATCCTTCTCCATTGTGATTATGTGTCAAATTCTCATCTAATTCAAGTATACTAAGATCATTTTTATACATCTTAACCAAGTCTTTTAGGTCTTCTCTACCTTTCTTAACAAAGGCAAATCTAATGCATCTACTCTCCTAATTGGGTCATCGGACGGTGAGCTTTATGTGGCCAAACCATCTAAGACTCTCCTAATCTTATCTACCACTGGCTACTCCAACTTTTTCCGAACATACTCATTTTGCATTCTATCTCTGTAAAGCCACTCATCCACCTAAGCATCCTCATCTCGTAACACTTAACTTAGTCTTATGCTTCTCTTTTTGTGGCCAATGCACCATAAGTCATTGGTGTTACCACCATCTTATAAAATTTTCCCTTAAGTTTAAGTGGAACTTTTCTATCACATAATAGGCCAGATGCATTCCTCCACTTCAACCATCCAACTTGAATTATACTAATAACATCTCCATCTATTTCACCATCGTTTTGAACAATAGAGCCTAAATATCAATTGCTCACTCTTATTAATGACTTGATCACCTAAAGTCACACTATCGCTAAAACTTCTACAACTAAAATTACACTCCATATATTCAGTTTTAGATCTACTTAAATGAAAACCTTTAGACTCAGTTGACCTCCATAATTCAAGTTTCATGGACTCCCTCTCTAGTCTTATCAATAAGAAGAATGTCATCGGCAAAAAGCATACACCAAGGTACATCTTCTTGTAAATGCCTTGTAAGAATATCCATAACTAAAGTAAAAAGATAAGGGCTTAATGTTGATCCTTGATGTAATCCAATTGAAATAGGAAAATATTTTGTTAGTCCTCCTTGTGTTTGGACACAAGTAACAGCTCTAGTATACATATCCTTAATGACTTGAATATAACCAATATTAGAACTCTCCAAAGAACATCTCTTGAGACTTTATCATAAGCTTTCTCTAAATCAATAAATATCATATGTCGATCCTTCTTACTTTCTATGCTTCTATTAAACCTCTTAACAAATGTATAGCATCCATAGTAGATCTACCTAGCATGAAACCAAAGCGATTGTGAGAAACTTACGATCAAATTAATGCTCACTCTCTCCCATAATTTTAATGTATGCGTTAACTTAATTCCTCTATAATTTGCACACTCTTGTTGTCACCTTTATTCTTAAATATAGGAACCAATAGACTCTTTCTCCACTCATCTATCATTCTTTAAAATAACATTAAAGATTTGTAAAAGAAATTCCTTGATCTCCTAAACATTTCCACACATCTATTGGAATATTATCCGGTCCTACTGCTTTTCCACATTTCATAAACCATAAACTACAAACCCTAAAAATAAAAAAAGTTATAATAAGTTAAAAATAAAATAAAATAAACCCTAACACTAGATCTTAAGCCCAAAAACTAACCTCAAACCCTAAACACTAAACCTACAACCCTAAACCCTAAACCTTAAAACCCTAAACCCCAAACCAAAAAACCTAAAACCAAAACCCTAAAAATCCTAAACCTTAAAGCCTAAATGTTAAAATAAACAAAAAAACCCTAAAACCAAACCAAAACCCCAACCCCAAAACACTAAACCCTAAACCAAAGAACCAACATACTTTAAAAATTAAAAAACTCAAGTAAAATAAACTAAAATAAAACCAAAACTAAATTAAATAAACCTAAAATAAATAAAATAAACTAAATAAAATAAATAAATAAACTGATTGAAAATGAATAAAATAAACTAAAATAAATAAAATAAATTATAAACTAAAAACCTAAACTCTTGGTTTATTTAATTTAAAAAAAAACCCTAAATATAATACTAAGCCTTAAACCCTAAATCTTAAATCGGATCCCTGACCACCATAAAAAATAATAAACCCAACCCTACCCAAAAAATCCACCCTAAACTAAACCCTACAAACCCAAACTATAACCACCAACTGTATAAACTAGGCAAAAACCAAAATTATAAAAAGAACCCTAAACCACTAAAATAAAACAATAAACTAAACCTAAAACCTAAAACCTAAAGCTAAATTAAATAAAACCTAAAAAATAAATAAATCAAAAAACTAAACATAAATAAAATAAAACCTAAAACTAAACCTAAACCTAAACCTAAACCTAAACCTAAAAATAAAAATAAAATAAAATAAAATAAAATAAAATAAAAAACATAAACTAAACAAAAAATATAATAAACCTAAGAATAAAAAACCTAAATAAAATAAAAACTATACATAAAATAAAAATAAAATTGACTTCAAATAAAATAAAATAAAAACTCATTAAAAACCTAAACATAAAAAATAAAACTAAAATTAAAACATAGAAATAAATCAAAATAGGCAACCCATAAAAATAAAAAAAACTAAACCTAAAATAAAAATAAAATAAACAAAAATAAAATAAACTTAAACCTAAACTAAAATAAACTATATTTAAATAAACAAAACATAAGCCTAAACCTAAAATAAACAAAACCAAAATCTGAAACTAAATAAAATAAAATAAACTAAAAGTAAATTTAAACCTAAACTAAAAAATAAAACCTAAAAATAAACCTAAATAACAACCTAAAACTTAAACCCTAAACCCTAAATCCTAAATTGTTAAAAACCTGAACCTAAAATAAAAATCATATAATCCTAAACCTAAACTAAGATAAAATAAACTAAAATAAATAAAACCTAAACCTAAACCTAAAGTAAACTAAACCAAAACCTAAACCTAAAATAATTAAAATAAGATTAATTAAAAATAAACCTAAACTTAAACTAAAAAATAATACCAAAAAATAAACATAAAATAAAAATCTAAAACTTAAACCTAAAAATAAGAACATAAACCTAAACCTAAAAATTAAAAATAAAACCTAATCCTAAAATATAAAATAAAAATAAAATAAACTAAAAAATAAACCTAAACCTAAACCAAAATCTAAAAAATTAGTTTAAATAAATAAACATAAAATAGATGAGCTAAACTAAATAAAAATAAAAATAAACCTAAATAAAAAAATTAAAATAAACTAAAGTAAATAAAAAAAACTAAATAAACTTAAATCTATAAGTTTACTTAATTTTTTAAAAAAAATCCCTAAACCTTAAACCCTAAACCACAACCCTAAAAACTTAAAACTAAACCCTAAAATGTAAATCCCCAAACCCACACAAAACCTAAAGCTAAACCATAAAAACCTAAAAAAAAAACCTAAAATTAAAATCAAAAAACCTAAACCTAAACATAAACCATAAGATAAAATAAAATAAAAAATAAAAATTAAATTAAAATAAAATAAATAAAAACCTAAACTAAACTATAAGATAAAATAAACTGATAAATAAGACCTAAATAAAATAAAAACTAATTGTAAAATAAAAATAAAATAAACCTAAAATATAAAAAAATAAAAACTAAATAAAAACTCAAACTTAAAATAAATAAACAATAAAACCCAAATTCTAAACTAAAAATAAAAAATAAGCCTAAAATAAGAATAAAATAAACAAAATAAAATAAACCTAAACCTAAACTAAAATAATTTAAATTAAAATAAATAAAACCTAAACACTAAACTAAATACAATCAAATAAACTAAAAATAAACCTAATCCTAAACTAAAATATAATACCTAAAAATAAACTTAAGACCTAAACTTAAAAAGTAAAATATAAACCTAAACCAAAAAAAATAAATCAAAAATAAAACTCAACTAAAAATAAACATAAACCTAAGCCAAACCTTATAAAAATATATAAATAGAATAAAATAAAAAATAAATAGAACTAAAATAAAATAAAAATAAACCAAAGTAAATAAATAGAACTAAAATAAATAAACCAAACTAAATGAAATAAAAAATAAACCTAACTAAAAATAAAAAATAAAATAAACTAAAATAAATAAAAAATTAACTAAATAAACCTAAACCAACCGGTTTACTTAATTTTTTTTTTAAAAAAAACCCTTAAACCCTAAGCCTTAAACCCTAAACCCTAAATTCTAAAACCTAAAGCATAAAGCCTAAATCCTACCCTATCAACCATAACCTAACCCATGAACCCTATCAACTATACCCTAAATTAAACTACCTTTAAACTAAACCACACTGACCTAACCACTCCTAAACTCTAACCACATGGCTAAACCACAGATCATGGCTGAGGCTGACCCCTGACCTAAACCCCAAAACTGAGCTGACCTGGGCCACTTGACCACCCACCACAAACCCTGACCAAACCCAGGCACTGATCCTACCAGGCAACCTCTAAACTGACCACAAAAACTAAACCTGGCTAAATAAACCTAAATAAAATAAATAAATCTACTTAAATAAATAAAACCTGTAATCCTAACTAAACCTATAAAATAAAAAACTAAACTAAAATAAAGAAAACTTAAACTAAAAATAAAAAAACCTGTGGATAAAACCTTAAAAATAAAACTAAATTTAAAATAAAATAAAATAAAATAAACTCAAAATAAAATATAATAAAAATTAAATAAAAACCTAAACCTAAAAAATAAACCTAAAAATAAAACTTAAAAATAAATAAAAAATAAAAACTAAACTCTAAAACTAAAAAAAAACTTAAACCTAACAATAAAATTAAAATAAAAAAATAAAATAAATGTAAACCTAAACTAAATAAAATAAAACCTAAACTTAAACCTAAACCTAAAATAAACTAAGCATAAATTGAAACCTAAACTAAATAAAATAAAATAAAGTAAAAATCAATTTAAACCTAAACTAAAAAAATAAAATGTAAAAATAAACCAAAATAAAAATCCAAAACCTAAACCTAAAAAAATAAAATAAAAACTTGAACCTAAAAAAAATAAAACCTAAACTTATAAAATAAAATAAAAATAAAACTCAACTGAAAAATTAACTTAAAGCTAAACCTAGACACAGAAAATAAACTAAAATAAAAAACCTAAACTAAAATAGATAAACCTAATATAAATAAAAATAAAACTAAATAAAAATAAAAATAAACCTAATAAAAATAAAAAATAAAATAACCTAAAATAAACAAAAGATAAACTAAATAAATCTAAACCTACAAGTTTACTTAATTTTGAAAATAAAAGAAAACCCTAAACCCTAAATCTGAAACCCTAAAAATCCTAACCCAAACCCGAGGTATTGCTAAACCTAAACCCACAAACCTGACCTAAACTTGAAACCCTAAAAAATTGAAAACCCAAAACCCAAAACCCTAATCCTAAACCATAAACCCTAAAAGCATAAACTCGAAAACCGTAAACCTAAAATCCTAAACCTTAAACCCTACACCCTAAACCCTAAACCCAAAACCCAAAACCCAAAATCCAAAACCCAAAACCTTAAACCCTAAATATAAACCTAAAGTAACTAAATAAATTGAAAAATAAACCTAAACCCTAAATTCTAATGAACCTAAACCCAAATCTAAACCCTAAGAATGGGAAGAACCTTTATGGTAGGATCAACATCGTCAACCAGACTCAGTATAGATCTGGCGGTGGAGGCAAAGGCAGAGGTGGCGGTTATCACAGTAGTGGTGGTGGAACTGGATATGTTGTTGGATATAAAGGTGGTAGTATGAGTAGTGGTGGTTATAGAGGTGGGAGGAGTGACAGAGGTTACAACCGTGGTGGTGGCGGAGGGAGAAATCAGGGGTATGATGATGGATCCCGTTATTCAAAAGGTCGGGGTAGTTCTGATGAGAACTGGAGAAATTGAAAATTGGCCAATCTGATCTACTGCTTACGAAACTATGTCATTATAGTAGAGATGGTTCTAATTAATTAGGGTTTATTATTTGCTCTATGCATGCTCATTTTTTATCTATGTCATCGCTTGTGTCTTAGAAAGCTTAGTGTGTTACTTGGTTCATGAAATCAAAAAAAAGAAATGTTGAATCTTAATTTATTCTTTGTTAAAAAAACCAAAAATCCTAAACCCCAAACTAAAACCTGAACCTTGGACCTAAAACCTAAACTCTAAACCTTAAATCATAAACCCTAAAAACCCTAAACACTAAAACCTAACTAAACCCTAAACCCTAAAACCTAAACCCTAAACCATCAACTAACCCTAAACCCTAAAACCTAACATCTAAAATGCTTAAAACCTAAACCAAAACTAAATAAAACTTAAAAGTAAAATAAATAAAAAACTTAAACTAAAATAAAATAATAAAATAAATAAAATAAAACCTAAACTAAAATCTAAACCTAAACTTTAAAATAAAAAACTAAATAAAAAATAAAAACTAAACTAAAATAAAATAAGTAAAAATTTAAGCTAAATTAAAATATAAAAAACCTAAATAAATCAAAAACTAAACCTAAAATTAAAATAAATTTAAATAAAAACTAAATAAAAAGTGGATTTTCCCTTGCCTTTGGAGCTTGGGAAAGAGGTTGGGCAAGCTCGACTTGTTCCCCCGAGGGAGTGTGCAAGGGGAATTGACTTGGTTTGGTGTGTGGAGAAAGTTGGCAAATCTTTGGAGCTCCCTTATTTTTGCTTAAGGAAAAGCGAGAAATGGCAAATTCTAACTCTCTCTAAGAAGCTTGGGAAGGCTCTCAAATGGCTCCTCTGGCTTCCTATGCTTCAATCGAATTAGGCTCTGTTGGAATTGAAGTGAATTAAGGGGAGTATGTCTCCCCCTTAGGCAATTGGAAGGTCGAAGCTTCACTTGCCATTTTGATCCAATTGACCTGAGGCAGTGGGTTGTTTGATCTGTTAGAGGCTTGCACATGGTTGGTTTGGGCTAGGGAGTGGAATGGTAACTCCCCATGTGCTCAAATTGAGTGGGAGCATGATTCCCATGTGGCCAATTTGAGCCATGTGCTCGGTTTTGTCCTTGGGTCAAGTTGGGCTAACCCAACCCATTGGGTTGGGTGCACCCCCTCCATAAGGTTTACTTGACTTATTAGGAGAGTATCAAGTAGGTATGAATAGGATTTGACCAAAATTTTTTCTATGGCCTAGGTGTAGAATGATCATTTGGCTAATTTTTAAATTTGAATATTTTTGGTATGTTGAGAAAATAGGTTTGGCCAAGTTTCATTATATTTGGAGTTCATTTGGTATGGTTTGGCTCATGTTGACCCATTTAGCTCAAATTGGGTCAACTTGCATCAAGTTGACCAATTGGTCAAACTGGGTCAAACTAAGGGTTGGGTCAAGTTCATATGAGCATTTGAAATATTTTGGTGGCTTTGGTTTGATTCAATTTGGTTTAGGTTTGAATTTGGTTCATATGACTTCATTTAGGTCAAATGATTCAAGTTGGACAATTTGACCCATTTGACCTATTTGAGCTAGGTCATGGATAGGTTTAGATTTGGTTAGTCATATGAAGTAGATTGGTATCTTTGTTTCCAATTAATTTTGGTTAAGTTTGAATTTTGATCAACATAACCCTTTAGGTCAAGTTGGGTTCAAGGTCAATTGGGCTAGGTTAGGTCTAGTTGGCCAATTGAGGCTTTGGTCAAGTTCAACAAGTGATTTGGAATGAACTTGACCCATTGGATTCAATCAATTTGGCTTAGATCAAGTTTTGACAAATTTTAACTTTTTAGGCCAAGTTGGGTTAACTTGGGCCATGTGGCCAAATGAGCTAGGTTAGCCTCAAATGTTAACTTGGTCATGTTCAAACATAGTTCATGAATGAACTTAGATCATTGGTTTCAATCAATTTGGTCTATGGTGTGTTTTCGCTACATTATGTTTCATTTTGGCTAAGTGTTGACTTAGTCAACCCTTAGGTTTGACTTGGTTTGACCCAATTTGATTGATTGATCATCCCATGATGATTGTTGATCATGATGAGAGGCATAGGTCAATTTGATTCAATCCAATTTGGTTTGGATTAAAATTTGGCTCTTGAGGGGTACTTAAGGTCACTTTGGGTCAAGTGAGCCTAAATGGGTCAAATGGCTTGGTCAAAACTTGATTTGAGTTTGATTGAACTTGTATATGAACTTATAATTGAAATATAAATCTATTTGCAAGTGGTTTGAGTCAAATGGATTTTGATTCATTTGACAATTTCATATTCAAAGGAAGAACATGAATATATTTTGGCTTAATTTTTGAATTGAGTTTTGGTTTAGTGATTGAAGTTTGTATTTATATTTGGATTCATGATTGAAGGATTAATTGAATCATGAAGAAAATCCAAGATTTTGACTTGTAAGGCTTAGGTAAGAATTTGAATGGATTTGAGTTTGATTTTTGGAATTGGTTTTGATTGTTTAAATTTATATTTCATTTATATATGTGAATATAAATGAGAATATAAATAGATCATGAGAAAATTTCATGAATTTGTAAATATTTGATCATGTTTTAGGCTGTCTTTTAATAGGAAATTTAAAGGACTTGGGAAATTTTGGAGTTTTGGATTTGATTTTTGAGTTTAGTTTGATTGACTTGAATTTATATTTCATTTATATATGTGAATATAAATGAGAATATAAATGAGTCATGAGAAAATTTCATGAATTTGAAGTGATTTGATCATGATGTAGGATAAGTCCTTAAGAGGAAATTTAAAGGATTTAAGAAATTTTGGAGTTTTGGATTTGAGTTTTGAGTTTAGTTTGATTGATTTGACTTTATATTTCATTTATATATGTGATTGTAAATGAGAATATGAATGAGTTATGAGAATATCTCATGAGTTTGAATTGATTTGAAGGTGATTTTGGATAAGTCCTTAAGAGGGGATTTAAAAAAAATGATTTTGAAATGGGAATTTGAATTTTGGATTTAGTTTGATTGATTTGAATTTATATTTCATTTATGTATATGAATATAAATGAGAATATAAATGAGTTATGAGAAAACTTCATGAGTTTGAATTAATTTGATCATGATTTAGGCTAAGTCCTTTAGAGAAGATTATGGACTTAAGAAAGATTTGGAATTAGGAATTTCATTCATGGGTTTCAATCATGGATCTCAATCATGTGGCATTGATTTGAGTTTAGAGAAAATCAAATAAGATTGATTTGGAGTTTGACTTGAAGGAAGGAAGGTGAGGAGTGGTTCCAGCTAAGGGTAGGCAAATTTTCCTAACACCCCTAAGGCCTATTCCTATGGCTAACTCTTCTAAGTAAGGGCTAGGTTGAGTGTCCACCTAATCACTAGATGTGTCTTAAGACTAAGGAACTCTTAAAGTCTAAGAGAAGTTTTATGTCTAATATGGAGGAGTTGAGTTCTAAAAATGAGGTCACATGTATGTGAGATGGAAATCAATTTTTTGAAAGAGGATATCTCAACTTAGTCATATATGGAATTTATTAAGTGGGATTTCAAAGCGATGTCATTTTATTTTGAAATGAAATCTTCATTCAATAAATTTGGGTATATTGAATGGAGATGTTTATATGTGCTTTTGAACAATTTATTTTTTGATTTTGTTTGAGAATGAAACATCATCAATTGAATGGAGAGGTTTCACATGTGCTTTTTGAAAATTTATTTTTGATTTTGTTTGGAAAGGTGAAATTTTCAACTTAATAGATGTGGAATGTGTTGAATGGAATTTCAAAGTTGTAAAGTTTTTTTGTTTGAAGATGCAACATCTATCCAACATATTTGAATCTTATGTTCAAATTTTGTGCTTTTGAAAACATGATTGTTGAAATTTTATCTTTGAAAATGAGGTCTTCACTAAAATTAATTGAGCGAAGAAGCTCATTTATGCTTTTTAGAAAATGTGATTATTGGAATCTTACTTTTGAAAATGTAGTCTTCACCTAAAATGAATTGAATGAACTCATGAAAATGATTTTTTTTAGAAAAATATTTTATAAGATTTTTAATGAGATTTTGAAAAAAAATATTTTATTAAATTTATTTTAGAATGAACCTTTCCATATCATAGAAATGATAATGAGGAAGTCTTTAAATATTTTCTTTTATTAGAATTTTTTTACCCATTGGAGAAAATGGGGTTTTAACACCAACACGGGGTGAGGTCCTAAAACCCAAAGATGTCGGTGAACTTGACTTAAGGATGAAGTAAGCTAAGTACCAACAAAAAGAAAGATAGTCTTGGATTCAAACAAAGGTACAAATCCACTATCGATACTTAGAGACAATGATCATTTACCAAAGATGGAGAGAGGAACCCGTGAGTCAATAGAAAATATATGGTGAAAAATTTTCAATTTCTTTAAAAGAAATGTGTACTTCCATCTTCACTTTATACGGGATAAAATAAAGATAGAAATATACTTTCTTTTTCTATGCATTTGGACACCACATAGATCCATAGATGTTCTTAATAAGGTGATCTAGTAAGACATTAAGGAGAAGTGTATTCTCTCAAAAGATAGAAGTCACTACCCACAATGGACCTAAAACTAAAGTACAATGGGTCTACATGTGTAGCAGAGATTCTTCCTCTACTTTACATGAAAAAGTAAAGCAGGGTATATTTTAAACTGAGTTCATTAAGTTCTCTATAGGGGAAAGCCCCTATAGTTAATTACATGCTAAGGAAGGGGATTCCTTATGAATACTCTTGATTAATGTAAATGATTGTTGTCTCTAAATATTGCAATAGGTAGGACTATTAATTGATTAGTTTATTTTGGAAGTTAAAATGGGATTGATCAAAGAAAGGGAGGTATTATCGATGCCAAATGAAGATAAGTAGGAGATGCTCACGATGCTAGGAAACCTAGCGAGAATCGCAAACTCTCCCACGGTTGGGCTTTACATTTTTCAAATTGAATTAATTTGTTTGAGTTGAATTTTTTATTAGAAATTTAGTGCTTATGATTCCACAACACAAGATTATGGAAATATCTAGGAGGTGAGGATTTATACTTATGGCCCACAAAGGGCAGAAGTAACCTCAGAACCTAAAGTTAGGGAGCTTTGGCGAGGACCAACAGCACAGCCTAAATCTAAGGCAAAAATGGGTATATGGTTTACCTCCATAAGAGAGAGTAAACCACCAGACTACTTAGACTTACAACCACTTGTGGGTGGCCGCCAACTAACTCCTCCTACGATTTTAAATTCACGTACCCAAGTCATATGCTTTACGTAAGATAGCTAGGCTATTATTTATTTAGAAAGATTTTAAGTCCTTAAATTCACTCTCTAAGAGACTAGATCATGTAAGGGCATGAAAAATGACCTAGATCTAATGCAAAACATACTACATATTTTTTTCATTTTTGGACAATCAATTTGACACAAGTTAATAGGATTCATATGCCAAATCCAAGAAGAAGGGAGGTTTCCACCATGGCTCTCAAAGGTCAAGCCAAGTTCTTCTGGGTGCATGATATTGTAAAAGAAATACTCATCCAAATTAAGGGTTGCTAATTATTTTATCTTGAATTTTAACTTAGGCTTTAAGTGAGGTTATGAGTTATTTATTTTTACTTTTGAGTTGATTAATTTGGTAAAAGATATATTTTTCTCTAAGAACCTAATCATCATCCAGGCCATACATCAAGTAAGGAAGAAACTAAGAAAATGATTCCATTTTAATGCACAAGCTAAATAAATAATGAATCAATTTATAAAGCTAACAAAAAATAATAAGAGGCCATTTATGGTCGGAGACCACTGCATAAACTTGAAAAAAAATAAAGCTCTACCCTTATACAACATGGATTACAAATAAATTAATTTGCAATCAAATAAGAAAATTCATGTTATGGGGGTCTTCAAGTTTCATTTCTTCATTCTTCTTTTCTTCTTTCTTCTTTCTTCTTTGGTTCCTTCTTTTGGATGGTTGGAATGTGGATGCTCCAAAGACTTCACATGGTACATAATATGAGATCTTATGACCAATGCTCATCCTTATCCCCATAACAATCATTCCAAACTCCTAATTGCCAAAAACTACATGAAAAAGGAAAAATAAAAATTTAACTGACACCTGTAAAATAGAGATTAGCTAAAACAAACCATACAAATCCCAAGCATGTATATTGGACTTACAAGATTAGCTAGAAGTGGTGACTTAGCCTATGTGTGTGCTTTTAATGTTTGTGTGGTATGCTTAGCTATGGCTTTAAGTTAGAGTTTTCTATGTGTGAAGAGTGTTCAACTTAGAGGGGGGTTTCATTTAAGTTGTTTAATTGTCTTGGGTTGATTTTATTTTGTGTTTTAATTAGGGTCAAGTGAATTCTATAATTAATTACTAGGTTGTAAAGAGAGGGAAAGAGAAGAAAAAACTTCTCTTTCCTTCCCTACCTTAAGTAATTTTTAAAGTAGATTTATATTTTAGTTTTATTTAGTGAATATTTTATTATGTGTTTTAATTAATCCTATGTTTAGATCAACTCTAAGCAAATTTGTTCAAAAGAAAAGCATTTTAAGATTAAGTAAAGTGAATTAATATCACAAAACACACATCACTTGATTTCTTTCCCAACATGTATAACATGCACATAGATGAATTCTAAGTATATCTATACACATCAAATTGGAATGTTTAGCATACTTTATGATGAATGCTAAATGAGTTACTTAAGAAAATTTGAATGCTTATGATACATGATTTTCATTAAGTAGAAAAGGGGAGTTTCTTATCCAATTTTCACATGCACACATGAATGTATGAAAGGCATAAGTGGGTACGGTGCTATTATTAGCACCAAAAGTGTAAGTTACAAGACCTACTTAGGGCTACTTAAAGCCTTGCAACCCTGGGATTGTTTAGACTAATATACCACTTTCCTTAAATACAAGAATATGTATAAAAGAAATGAATGGAAAAGAAAGGATGCAAAAAGTTATACTTGATTGTTTAATTTGCTTATGCAATTTATATGTGTGAATATAAAAATTCTTCTTAGGTTACAACATGGAAGGGGATAAGACTAGAATTGAGCAAGTGTTATGTTCTTTTAAAAGAACTATACACTTTGCAAATCTTATTCAAATCCATGTTAAGAGAAAAGAAAGGAAGCAAACATAAGACACATTTTTATATTCAAATGCAAACTTATAATAAAAAAATAAGTAACGCACTTTCAGTTTGGGTAATTGATTCATATAATTTTGAAAATAATTTGGAATTTAATAGTGATAATAGCCATTCAAATTTTTTACTTTAGCCAAAACATGCAATTTGACATAAGGAAAACATTTTCATTTTAATTTTATTTTTGAAAATCATGAATGCATGAAATCCATATGACATAAACATTTAGTGTGATAGAAAGAAATCAAGTGATGAAAGCAATGTAAATTCATCCCTAATTAATTTCTAAAGATAATCTTATAAAATAAGAGAGCTTAAAGCAAATCAAGTTATTTTTAAAGATGGTTTGATTTTATTTAGAGTTTGATTTAATTTGAGAAATGTGAGGCGAGTTTTCTATTCCTAACCCATTCCCACATGTGTATCATATTTAAATTCCATTTTTAGATGATTAGATCCATATTATATTTATGATTAGGTTAAGGTATGAATTAAGTGTGTTAATTACCCCTTACCTATACCACCTTAGGATAGTTAATCAAATAATTATGAGCTAATGAGATGACATAAAACTACATAAGGAATTTAAATCAGCAATGCACATAGTAAAAAAGTCCTAATGCATTTGGCTCATGATTAATGATTAATTAAACTAAGGGGTTTAACTTAACTACTTTCATAACCCCCTCACACATATGAGTTGGATTTTAATTTCCTTATTTATACTTAGGTTGTTGGACACTTAAACATCTACCCAAGAAAGATTAATTAAGTTCTAGAAAGTTTTAGAATTTTATGAAATTAATTAAGGGGTAATTAATTAATAAAGCCTTAATTAAAGATGGATTAAGGAAGAAATGGGGGTTTAGGGAATATCTTAAGGAAAGTATCTCAAAATTATTCCCTAAACCTTATATTCACTTAATAAAATCTTAATTGAATAAATCAGAGGTCTAAACCACTAATTATACGTTAATTAAGCAATTATATTAAGAGAGTGATTAAGGAATGAGTTAGTTCCTCTAATTAAGCCACCAATAAATCCCAAGAAAAGGTAGGAGTCATCCCACTAATCATACACAAGAAGTTTCAAATTAATGGAGTAATTAAAATTAATAAAATAATATTAAAAGCCCAAATTCAGAGAAAAGAACCATTCAAAATCAACTAAAATCAATTTTAGAATATTTTATGTTCAATTATATTTTTAATGCAATTTATTTCATATTTTTTGGATTTTTCTTGGCTTAGATATGAATTTAGGAAGTGTGGTGAAATATTCTCGCCTTCATCTATCCTCTTGAAGAGGATAAATAAAAACAAAAATACATGCCATTTTGGTCGGGACACTACATAGATCCACATATGTTCTTATTAGGGTGATTGGTATGACATTGAGGAGAGGTGTACTATCTCGAAAGATGGAAGCCACCACCCAACAATGGACCTATTCACCTTAATAAGGACTCCTAAGGACTATGGGTCTGCATATGTACCATAGATTGTTACCCTACTTTACACGGGAAAGTAAAGTAAGATTTATTTTAAACTCAGGTTTGTTAAGTTCCCTACAAGGGCAAGCCCCCATAGTTAATTACATCTTAAGGAAAGGGATTCCTTAGGAATACTCTCGATTAAGGTAAATGATCATTGTCTCCAAAGATTTCAATAGGTAAGACTATCAATCGATTAGTTTATTTTTCAAAAATTAAGTGGGATCGATCATGAGGAGGGAGTTCTTATCGAAGCTAAATGGAGATGAGTAGGGGATGTTTAGGATACTAGGAAGCCTAGTAAACATCCCAAACTATCCTATGGTTGGGATTTACATTTTTGAAATTGAGGGGAATTATTTTCTTGAGTTGAATTTATATTATAAGTTTAGGGCTCATAATTCCACAATACAAGGTTATGGAGATGGCTAAGAGGTGAGGATTTATGCTTATGACCCATAGAAGGGAGAAGCAACCTCAGAATGTAAATCTAGGGAGCTTTGGTGAGGGCTAAAAGCACGACCTTTATCTAAGTCAAAAAATGGGTATTCAATTTGCTTCCACAAGAGAGGACAAATCACCCGAATACTTAGACTTACAACCATCTGGGGGTGGCTACCAACTGACTCCTCCTATGATTTTAAATTTATGTAGGCAAGTCCTATGCTTTATGAAAGATAGCTAGGTTGTTATTTATTTAGAAAGAGACTAAGTCCTTAACTTCACTCCCTAAAGAGACTAGCTCATGTAAGGGCATGCTTCAAATGACCTAAATCTAATGCAAATCATATTACAAGTTATTTTCATTTTGGACAATCATTTGACTCAAAGATTAATGCATGAGAAGTAGCCAAAATCAACGAGAAGGGAGGAGGTGTGTTTCCACGATGGCTCTCAAAGGTCAAGCCAAGTTTCTTTAGCAAATGTGGAAGCCCTCCAATCAAGAGTGAAACAAGATGTTGTGTTTGATGTTGTAAGAGAAATACGCATCCATCTAAGGGGTTGCTAATTCTTTTATCCTGATTTTTAGCTTAGGATTTAAATGAGGTTATGAGTTGCTTATTTTTAATTTTGTGTTGATTAATTTGGTAGAAGATTTATTTTTCCTTAAGAGCTAAATTGTCATCCAGGCCATACATCAGAGCAAGGATGAAAGTAGGAAAACATGTCATCTTAATGCATAAGATAAGAAAAATATCACACATTTTATAAAGCTAACGCAAAAGAATAAAATGTCATTTGTGGTCGGGCACCACCGCACAAACACAAAAAACAAATTGGGTAGCCGAGCTTGACTTTTATACAACCTATATTATAAATGAATTAAGTACAATTAAATAAGGAATTCATTGTTATGGGGGTCTTCAGGCTCCATTTATTCATTCTTCTTTTCTTCTTACTCCTTCTTTTCTTCTTTGTTCTTTGGTTCCTTCTTTTGGATGGTTGGATGCTCCAAAGTCTTCACATGGTACATAAGGCATAGACTTATAACCAATGCTCATTCTAATCCCCATAACAATCATTCCAAAATCCTAATTGCAAAGGTACATGAAAAGAGAAAAAGTAAATCTAACTAAAACCTGCAAAACTGAGATTAGCTTAACAAACCACACATTCTTAAGCATGTATATAAACAAATTGGACTTAGCACCCCACACATGGGTAACCAAGAATTATTTTGGATCATGCTTAAGGGTATAAGAACACAAACAAAAAAGCTACATTTTTATTAAAGCACCCCTTAAGCACAATCCATGCAGAAGATAATGATTAGACTAAACCGTCCTACCATTCATTCTATGCACATACACTCTAACATCAATACTGAAACATTACATCACAAAACAAAAATAAACATCAAGCCATACACCTCCCTAACATAGGACTAGAAGTTGTGATTTAGCCTAATGTATGTGCCATATAAGGTTTGTGTGAAATGCTTAGCTAAGCTTTTAAGTGTGAAAAGGTTCAACTTAGAAGGGTAGTCTCATTTAAGTTATTTAGTTGATATTTTTTTTATTTGATAATTTGATTTAGTTTGAATGAACTTACTTACTAAACATTGTAAAGAGAGAAAAGAGAAGAGAACTTCTTTCCTCCCTACCTTAAGTGATTTCTAAGCTAGATTCATTAATGATTTTTGTTTAGTGAATGTTTTATTATGTATTTTAATTAATCCTAAGTTTAGATTTTCGCTAAACAAACCTATTCAAAAGGAAAGTCATTTTAAGATTAAGTAAAGTGAATTACTATCACAAAACACACAACTTTTATTTCTTTCCCACATGTGTATGACATCCATATGAATGGATCCTAAGCATATCTATACATACAAATGGGAATGTTTATTTACTTTATGATGAATGCTAAGTGATGTTACTTAAAAAATTTGGAATGTTTCATGTATGCATGATTTTGTTAAGTAGAAGAGAGTGATTCTTTTATCCATTTTTCATATGCACATTTACAAGTATAAAAGATATGTTTAAATGACCATTTTTAACTGGGTGTAAGGTACAATACCTACTTAGGGCTACTTAAAGCATCGCAACCTCGAAGTTGTCCAGACTAATATACCACTTTTCTTAAATACATGTACATACACAAAAAGAAATGCATGGAAAGAGAATTCTAGTAAGTTACTTAAGAAAATTTGAATGCTTTATGATTCATTATTTTCATTAAGTAGAAAAGAGGTTTTCTTCTCCATTTTTCACATGCACACATGTAATGAGGCATAAGTGAGTACATGCCATTGTTAACTAGAGGTAAGGTACAAGACCTACTTAGGGCTACTTAAAGCCTCAAACCTTAGGGTTGTCCGACAAATATACCACTTTACTTAAATACAAGCATGTATACAAAAGAAATGAATGGAAAAGAAAGATGCAAAAGTTTACGTTGGTTGATTTATTTTGTTTATGCAATTTATATGTGCAAATGTAGATGTCCTTCTTAAGTAATAGTATAAGAATGAATAGGAAGGCAATTAGGCAAGTGTTATGTTATTTTCAAATGAACTATACACTTTGCCAAATTATTCAAAACCATAATAAAAAAGAAAAGAGAAAGGAAGGCTACACTATGCACATCTTCATATTTATATCGACATGCAAGCTTATAAATAATTATAAGTAGCACACTTTAAATTTTAGGTATTTGATTTATAAATTTTAAAAATAGTTTTGAATTTAATAGTGATAATAGCCACTCATATTCTTACTTTAGCCAAAACATGCAATTTGACATAAAAAAAACATTTCATTTTGAATTTGATTTTAGAAAAGCATGAATGTATAAAACTCATATGACATACACATTTAGCATGCTAGGAAAGAAATAAAGTTATGTAAGCATGTAATTTCATTCACTCTAATTAATTCTTAAAGATAATCTTATGAAGTAAGATCATTTAAAGAGAATCAAAAGTTGTTTAAAGAGACTTTCATTTTTTGCTTTGAGTTTGATTTGAATTATAAAAGTGTGAGAAGGTTTATTGGTCCTTACCCATTCCCACATGTGTGAATTATTTTAGTTTAATTTTTAGGTGATTAGATTAATTTTATGCTTTGGTTAGGTTAAGCTGTAGATTAAGTTCATTAATTACCCCCTATACCATTAACATATTTAATCAAATAATTATGAGCCAATGTATGACATAAAACCACAAGGAATTTAAACCAGTAATGCATCTTAGGAAAGAAAGGTACCTAATGCAATTGGCTCACAATTAATGATTAATTAAGCTAAAGGGTTTAATTTAAGTACTTTCATAACCCTTCCCACACATATGGGTTAGGTATGATTTCCTTATGTTTACTTAGGTTATTGAACACCTAAGTATCTAAAGGATTAGGTTTAGGTGATTAAGTTTCTAGATTAATTTTGGTTTTGAGAATTTGATTTGATTAATTAAGTAGATCATTAGTGGATTAACCCATTAGATTTGGATTTAAGGAAGAAAGGGGTTTAGGGAATATCCAAAGGAAAATATTCCAAAATCATTCCATAAACCTTCTAATCACTTAAACAAAGTTTAATTATCTTAATCAAAGAATTAAACCACTATCCACATGCTTAATTAACCTTAACTACATTAAAAGAGTGATTAGGGGTTCATTAGTTAATTTTCCTGGTTAACTCATTAATAAATTCTAAGAAAATTAGGGGAGGTAGAAGTCATTTCACTAAACATGCTTGAGAAGTTTGGAATTAATTAATAAAGTCATTAGGGAGTAATTAGAGTTGTTAAGTTTTTAAATAAACCCTAATTAAGGAAACTATACAACCAAAATTCAATTAAAAAACATTTGTATCATTTAAAATGAACCTGAGTTTGTATTTTTTGAATTTTTCTAACATTAGTTATGAATTTAGGAAGTTTCAATTGATTTAAGTGATTTTTATGAATTACTAATTTAATTTATTAAAATAAATCATTTGACACTCAAAATTCAATATCTTTTTTAATCCAAAGGTCATTTTGACTTGAAATGTTTATGGTAGGTGCATTTTAACATCAATTGTAATCTCTAGAAATTTCAACTTAATCTGATATGCATTTTTGGTTTAATTAAAAAGTTTGATTTTTTACTAAAAGTCAAATTAAGCTCAAAATGTTTAGTAAAATTTAAGGATTTTAGGTTTGTTGGATTCCTCTCAGAAAGGAGAATCCAACATGCCATTGTTTGCAAAATTTGGTTGAGTGTTTTATTTTCTATGATTTTTTAAAGTTTCAGGTGATTTTAATTTATTTTTTAAATCAAAAAATCCGCTCAATGCTGACATGGAAACGAGGCGCCATGTGGCACCGCGTGATTGGATGCGCATACCATAGAGCATCATGATTCATGCGTGCCGTCAGCAAATGGGTGGGAAACGTGATCAACCCAGTGACACGACTTGCTTTCAGATCGTCGACAGCGGATAGTCTAGATCGGTCGCGATCGAGGCGAGGGATCATGATTGGCATGCGATTTGAGCCATTTGATTACACAAACTGCATGATCGGAAGGTCTAGATCTCATTAGGTGATTCGAAGGCCCGAGTCACGTGATCAGAGCCGTTCAATCCTGCAAACCATGGGATCGGATGGTGGCTATAGCCTGCTAGGGATGAACAGTGATTTTAGGATTTTTTAAGAAAAAATAGGATTTCTAAGTGAAAACTTGTCCAAATGGACTCATTTTGCATCGATTCACCAAAAAAACATAAAAAAACATTTTATCTTTGTTATATTGAGATGATTTAAAAAATAAAATGCAAGATTGTCTAGAATAGATTCTAAAATTATGTCAAAACCATCACAAAAGAGGATCCTACTATAGTTTCTGAAGGTTACCTCATCATGGATGATTTTTGGCAGTGGTGGTGCTATCGAGTGAGGTAAGAATCCTTGGACTGAGCTTAGATCCTGACCTTCACATCAAAATGATGTTTCCTTCAGTGATGATCGTTTCCTCGCTGAAATCTCCTCAGTTTTGGAGTATTTATCTCTAAAATGAAGTGGATGTGATTTCTAATAGATTTGGGAGCTCTAAGAGAGGGTGAATAAGAGGAATGAGGGTTTTCTTTAACCACTAAAGCCTTAGAATGAAAAGTAAAGTCAAATGAACTAAAATCCATTTTTTGTTTAAAATTTTGGCTCCAAACTCATGTCATTTGGCTTGGGGTGGTTGGGAATGGAAGAGAATCATCCTAGGTTGCTCCCTATGGTTGGCTAAGGCATGGAAAGTGGCTTCCATGAAGGACAAGTGGGTGTCCTAGCCAAAGGGAGGTGAGTGTCCTTCATGCCAAGTGTTCCAATGGGAGAGGTGAGGTGATTTCACCTCCCCATGAGTCATGGCTGCCCCAACCACTCCTTGGGTCATAAAATTAGTGTCCTTGTTGCCTATGTGGACCAATGGATGAGTTCCAAGTGGCTAAGGATGAGAAGTGACCACTTGGGAAAGTGCCTTTGCTCATGGAATGCCTGTGACCCAAGGGCAAAGTGGTCATTTGACATTGATTTTTGATTTGGACAAATTTTAAATAAATCAAAAGTAAGTTGGACCAAATTTTATCCCATTTGAAGTTCAATTAGTTTAATTTGGGTTAAATTGACCCATTTGGGTCAAATAGTGTCAAAATGGGTTAGGTTGACTACTTGGTCAAATTAGGTCAAACCAAGAGTTGGGATAAGTTCAAATGGCTATTTGGTGTATATTGGTTCAATTGGTTTCAATTGATTTGGTTTAATTTGGATTTAATTTAGATTTTGGCCAATTTGATACTTTAAGTCAATTTGGGCTAAGTTGATTGATTTGACCCAATTGACCAAATTAGCTTGAATCATGGCTTGGTTTGAGTTTGGTTGATCATTTGGAATGGATTGGTATCTTTTTTTCCAATCAATTTGGTTTATATTTGATTTTGGCTTGATTTGACCTTTTAGGTCAAGTTGGGTTCATGGTCAATTGGGCTAAGTTGGGTCTAGTTGGCCAATTGGCTAAATCAAATTTAATTAAGGCTTTGGTCAAGTTCAATAATCAACTTAGAGTGAACTTGAGCCATTGGTTACAATCAATTTGGTTTAGGTTATAATTTGGCTAATTTGGGTTCATGTGGGTTAAATGGTTGACTTGGTCAATGCTAGTTGACTTGGTTTGACCCCATTTCATGATAATTGATTAACCTATGATGATCAACAAATATGACATGAAGTTTGGATTGGATTAATTTATTTTGATTTGGGTTGAATTGAATTTTGGTTCATGTAGGTCAAATTGGCCACTTTGGATCAAGTGAGCCTAATTGGGTTTAGTTGATCAAGGCTTGATTCAAGTTTGGTTGAACTCACATATGGATTTATGATTGAAATATAAATCCATTTGCAAGTGATCTGAGTCAAATGAGTTTTTTATTCATTTGAAGTCAAAAGGGTGAACATGAGTTTGACTTGGGCTTGATTTTGAATTTAGTTTTGGTTTGAGGATTGAAGTTTATGTTTATATTTGGATTCATGATTGAAGGATTGATTGAATCATTAAGAATTTGATTTGATTTTGATTTGGCTAATTTCAAGAATTTGACTTGAAAGGCTTAGGTTGGATTTTGGTTGAATTTGAGTTTGAGTTTTGAATTTGGTTTTGGATATTTGAATTTATAATTCATTTATATTTGTGAATATAAATGAGAATATAAATGGGTTATGAAACAATTTCTTGAATTTGAATTGATTTGGATTTGATTTGAGCTAAGTCCATAAGATAGAATCAAAGGCTTAGGAAGATTTTTTGGAATTTGAATTTGAGTTTTGGATCATGGGTTTTGATTATTTGGAATTAATTTGAGTTTAGGGAAAATCAATTAGGTTGGAATTGATTGTTGATTTAATTTGGAGTTTGACTTGAAGGAAGGAAGTGAGGAATGTGGTTCAAGCTATAGGGTAGGCAAATTTTCCCTAAGGCATGATCTATTCCAATGGCTAACTCTTCTAAGTCTCTAAATAAGTGTCCACCTAATCACTAGATGTGTCTTAAGACTAAGGAATTCTTAAAGTATAAGAGAAGTCCTATGTCTAAGATGGAGGGTTGAGCTCATTCCAAAATGAGGTCAACAAGAAGGTTTGGTGATTAAATAATAATTAAAAAAGCCTAATTATATGTTTAATCCCATCATGTGGGACCGCGATGCTTTCCACATGGTGTGAAGGGATTGGGTCTTTAAGTTATCACATCATAGTACCACATCAGCGGTAATGCTACATGCTTTCTCCTCAGCTGTCCAATCAAAGATCGAACGATTGAGATTAAAGCCATAGTTCTAAGAGTGAAATGGGATGCTATGTTTTAATCTTGTCCATCCAAAATGCATGGATGGATGGCAGATTCATCCCTATAATTCCCCTGAGTAATGGAGACCCCATGTTCTAGGGATATGGGCTCGATTGAGCTTGGATTGGGCTAAAATTTACACCTTCATTGTACAATGGAGATCATATCCAATGGCTAGTTTATCATGCAATGAAAATTCCTTTCATAAAACTCCACACTATGGCTAGATTAAGATTGGAAAAATGGTTTACCTTGCTAGAGGTGATCACCGGTGTTCGATTCCCTTGGAGAAGCTTCGTCTAGTGGAGATGAAGCTTTGTTGATAGTTTGAGGTCTTGAGTTGGGTGGTTGCTTCTAGAGGCCAACTCCACCTTGAACTCACTTTGATCACTAGCTCCTTTGGAGCTTGGGAAAGAGCTTAGACAAGTTGATTGGGGTCCCTCAGCTTGCAAAGGAATTGGGCTAGTTTTAAGTGTGGAGTGAGATTGGATTTTGGTTTTCTTCTTGCTTGAGAAAGGGGAAGTTCAAACTCTCTCTAGGAAGCTTGAGAAGAGTAGCGGGCTTTCTCTAGTTCCTTTGCTTCAATCGGCAAGTGAAGATTGAGTTGAATTAGGGGAGTATATCTCCCCAGGGAAATCGACAAATGCAAGCCTCCTTGCCATTTTGATCCAATTGAGCTTATTCCATGGGTTTGTTAGGACGTCTAGGATGTCTTTGAATTGATTTTGGCGGGGAAGAAGTGGGTGAGGTGGCCATGTGCTTGAATTGAGTGGAAGGAGGATTCAATGTGCTCCATTTCAAGACATGTGGTCAGTTTGGCCATTGGGCTAGGTTGGGCTGACCCAAACCCATTGGGTTAGGTGCACTCCCTAGTGTTCACTTGATCCACTAAGAGGGTGTTAAGTGGTTATGAAGCGAATTTGACAAAATTCCAAGTGGAATTGGCCAAAATTTACCTATGGCCTAGGAGTAAAATGGCCATTTGACCTTGATTTTAGTTTGGGCATGTTTGGTATGATGAGAAAATAGGTTTGGCCAAGTTTCATTAAATTTGGAATGGTTTGATGTGATTTGGCTCAAGTTGACCCATTTAGGTCAAAATGGGTCAACTTGGGTCATGTTGGCCAATTGGTCAAATTGGGTCAAACCAAGGGTTGGGTCAATTTCAAATGACCATTTAAAATGTTTTGGAGATTTGTTTGATTCAATTTGGTTTAGGATTGAATTTGGTTCAATTGAGTTCATTTAGGTCAAATGGGTCAAGTTGACTAATTTGACCTATTTGACCTATTTGGGTTAAGTCGTGGGTTGGTTTAGTTGGTCACATGAAATGGATTGGTATCTTTGTTTCCAATAAATTTTGGTTAATTTGGCTCAATATGATCCTTTAGGCCAAGTTAGGTTCAAGGTCAATTAGGCTAGGTTAGGTCTAGTTGGCTAGTGAGGCTTTGGTCAAGTTCAACAATCATTTTGGGATGAACTTCAATTTGGCTTAGATCAAGTTTTGACACATTTTGACTTTTTAGGTCAAGTTGGGTCACCTTGGGTCAAGTGCCAATTGTGCTAGGTTAGGCTCAAATGTTGACTTGGTCAAGCTCAAACATTGATCATGAATGAACTTAGATTATTGGTTTCAATCAATTTGGCCTATGGTGAATTTTGGCTATGTTGGGCTTCATTTTGGCTAAGTGTTGACTTGGTCAACCCTTAAGTTTGACTTGGTTTTACAATTTGAGTGATTGATCATCTCATTATGATTGTTGATCATGATGAGGCTTAGGCTTAGTTCAATCCAATTTGGTTAGGATTAGAATTTGGCTCATAAGGTATTTTAGGTCACTTTGGGTCAAGTGAGCCTAAGTAGGTCAAATGGCTTGGTCAAAGCTTGATTTGATTTTGGTTGATCTCGCATATGGACTTATGGTTGAAATATAAATCTATTTACAAGTGTTTTGAAGTCAAATGGGTTTTGATTCATTTGAGAATTTCATGTTCAAAGGATGAACATGAGATGGATTTTAACTTAATTTTTGAATTGATTTTTGGTTAAGTGTTTGAAGTTTGTATTTATATTTTGATTCATGATTGAAGGATTGATTGAATCATGAAGAAAAATCAAGAGTTTGGCTTGATTTGAAATTGATTTGGCTAAGTTCTTGATTTTGACTTGAAAGGCTTGGGTTAGATTTTGAATGAATTTGAGTTTGATTTTTTGGATTTGGTTTTGGTTGTTTGAATTTATATTTCATTTATATATCTGAATATAAATGAGAATATAAATGGGTTATGAGAAAACTTCAAGGATTTGAATTGATTTGAACATGATTTAAGGCTAAATCCTTAAGAGGATTATAGGACTTAGGAAAGAATTTTGGATTTGAATTTTGGATTTAGTTTGATTGATTTGAATCTATATTTCATTTATATATGTGAATATAAATGAGAATATAAATGTGTTGTGAGAAAATTTTATGAATTTGTGATGGTTTGAACTTGATTTGGGCTAAGTTCTTAAAAGGAAATCAAAGAACTTAGGAAATATTTCAAACTTGGAATTTCAATCATTGGTTTCAATCATGGGTTTCAATCATGAATTCAATCATACATAATTGATTTGAGTTTGAATAAAATCAATTAGGCTGTAAATGATTTAAGTTTGATGTTGATTTGATTTGGAGTTTGACTTGAAGGAAGGAAGTGAGGAATGTGGTTCAAGCTATAGGGTGGAAATTTTCTTAACACCCAGGGCATGACCTATTCCTATGGCTAACTCTTCTAAGTCTAGGGCTATGTTGAGTGTCCACCTAATCACTAGATGTGTCTTAAGACTAAGGAACTCTTAGTGTCTAGAGAAGTCTTATGTCTAGAGGGAGGGGTTGAGAGCTCATTCTAAAAATGATGTCAATAGGTACTTATTTAATTAGAAAGAGACTAAAGTCTAAACACACTCCCTAAGAGACTAGAGTATGAGTGGTATGAGCATATGACTTAATCTATAGATGCAAAATCATTTCAAATTTTATTTCAATTTAGACACATCATTTTGATAGAGGCTTTAGGATTTCTTATGCCTAAATGCATGATGAAATAGGTTATGGGTCAAATCGCTAGAAGGTGTTCTCCACCACAAGTGATGCCCTCACAGGTCAAGCATTCCTTTATCATGCAAGGATGGAGATCTTTCATGTTCAAGAGAGAAAGAATATGCATGCATGATATGAAACATACAACCATATAGCTAAGGGGTTGCTAAATCTTTTAATTATGTTATTTATGTCTTAGGCTATATGATGAGGTTATGAGTTGTTTAAAATTTAGTTATGAGTGATTAGTTGGGTAGAAAAGTTATTTTTATCCTAAGAGCCTAATCATATCCAAGCCATACATTAAAGCATCAATCATTTAAGAAACTATGGAAAGCATGCCATCCTAATGCACAATGTAAACATAACTTCAACAATTATATAAACTATCATAAAAGAAAAAAAGGCCAGTGCGATTATGCTGTATACAACCCAAAGAGAGAAAAGATGGGTAGTTCTACCATACAACTGAATATGAAAGAATAATTATAATTGTATTAAATGCTATGGGGTCTTCTTTCTTCATATCTCCATTTTTGATTTTGGTTCCTTCCTTGATTTGGATGGTGCTTGCTTCAAAGGCATCACAGGCACCCTAGGGACAAAAACGGCCATTGCTCATCCTAATCCCCAAAGCACTAATCTAATTCCTATTGTAAAATTATACTTATGTGGGAAAAGTAAATCTAGCTACACACAAAATGGAGGTTAGCTAAATATACAAATAATCCCAAGTTGTTGTATTTATAATTTGGACTTAGCACCTACACATGGGTAACTAAGCCCTCTAACTTGGATTATGCTTAAGGATTTAAGCTATCAAAAAAAAATCATTCACCTTTATTTTTCATTCCTTAAGCATAATCACATGCGAGAACATGATTAGGCTAATATTGGCCTATCATCGGTCTATAGCATACACTAACATCTAATCTAAAATAATACATCATGAAAGAAACATCACATCATACACCATCCTAACTTAGAGCTAGAAGTGGTGACTTAATTCTAATGTGTGTATTAAGGCTTGTGTGATAAGTCTTGTTAGGCATTAGTGCTGTATTTTCTATGTGTAGAAGGGTTCAATTTAACATGAAAGGTTGATTTCACTTGAAGTAGTTTAATTGATTTGAGAATTTTAATTTGTGTTTTCTTTTGTTACATTTGATTACACTTAACTACTAAGTGGTATAAGAGAGGAAAAGAGGATTGCCCTCTTTCATCCCTACCTTAACTCACTTTCTAAAGTATATTAATTTAATTTCGTTCTCTTTAGTGAATGGTTTATTAAATGATTTAATTATTCTAAATTTAGGTTCACTTTAAATAATCCTATTCAAAATGAAAGCCATCTTAAGATTAATTTAATTGAATTACTACCACATGACATATATTAAATAAATCCTTTCCATCACATGTAACATGATTATGATTTAATCTTAAGTGTATTTATACATGCAACATATTTTAGCACACTTAAATGATGAATGTATGTGTATGTTTAAGATTTATATTTTGTTTGATTGATTATTATTTAAACATATTAATTTAAAACTTTATCCAATTCTTATACAAAATGACATAAGAATGAAATTAAATAGGCATGAGCCATTGTTAAAACAGGGAAGTGAGGTAATCAAATGACCTCCTTGGAGTTAGCTAAACCCTCATATTCTCGGGATGTCCAAACTATATACCCATTTGCATTCAAACATATGAAAATTAATATACATGAACATAGAAAGTAAGCTCCAAATCATATGTCAAATTAATTCAACCACTTAGTCAATTATGAATGCATGCAATTTTAATGTAAAATGGGATTTTCATTCACTAATCACATATACATATACATGTACAAGATATAGGCAAGTACTTGTCATTGTTAAACCAGGGAAGTGAGGTAATCAAATGACCTCCTTGGGGCTAACTAAAGCCTCATATTCTTGGGATGTCCAAACTATATACTTGGTTTTCTTGGACACACATGGATGTATTCATAAATGGGAGAAAGAAAACCATGCAAAGATTAACTATTATTTATTGAATCATTTATATATATATATATATATATATATATATGAATTAAAACTCTATCCAAATTCTAATGTTGAAATACGGTAAGAATGAAATCAATTGGTTACGTGCCATTGTTAAACCATAGTGAGGTAATCAAATGACCTCCTTGGGGCTAGTTAAAACCTCGTGTTCGGGATGTCGGTATATACCCATTACCATTCAATCTTATATAAATCAACACATGAATAGAGGAAAGAGAACTCAAAATTCATACATTTAAGCTATAAGCACATGCATTTCTTATGTATTTATAGCATCATAACACATATTATTCATTTATAAGCTTTTAAAAAATACATTTGGATTTAATAGTAATAATAATACACACATATATTAAATTAAATCAACACATGCAAGCTTACATAAAGGAAATCCATTTTGTTTTACTTGATTTTGAAAAGATGGATGCATGAATTCAAATGACATACCAAATTTAACATGATGGAAGAGGACAATCAAAATATTAATTCAAATAGTTATTAAGGACAATCAAATCAAATATTATTTAAAATAAACTTGATTTGATTTGATAAAAGGGAAATCAATTGGCTCATGATTAATAGTTGATTAATTTGCACTTAATTAAGTACTCATAGGGTTTTAATTTGTGGACTAACCATAATTTCATTAAACTCCTTTGGGTTTAAACACCTAAAGATTAACTAATGATTTAATTGATAGGTTTGATGTGATTATAATTTCAATTTGATTAAGTTATTTAATTGGGGTTAAAATCTTAACTAATTTCATTTTAAAAAAGGGTGAAATGAACTTAGGAAATGGGTACCATATTTTAGTTCACTTTCTTGATTGAGGATTGATTAATAAACTTAATTAACTAATTTGTTACTATTCATGGGATTAACTAATCATTAATTAAATTAAAGAGTAGTTTAGGTTTAAAGTCAATTTTTAATTAAGTGAGCAATAAATCCCAATAAAATCATGGGAGGTAGAGGTCATCCTATTAAATTAACCATAAAATTTGGGATTAATTATACTTAGTAATTAAAGTAATTAAACTAATCAATTTTTGCAAATAAACTTTAATTACTATTTAAAATTAGTTAAGATCATTTTTAATTAATTCTCCTCTGAAATATCTTTAAAATGTGTATTTATTTTCATTTTTATTTCTTTATGATTTTTTAAGATTTTTAGAAGTTTCAACCATTAAAAATGATTAATTAAGCTTAATTGCCTAATCCAGTTGGCGCCATGTGGCACGTTGATGCGGTGCACTTTCCACATGGCATCATGGGATTGGCTACTTAAAACCTATCTGACTCAGTGCCTTTGTGATGGTGGTGGACATGCTTTCTAGTCCATCATCTAAGATCAACATGATTAATCTCAGTTAATAGGATTAAATCGGTCAATCTAGGCGATCTAATCATGATCATCCATTTGTCATGGAAGAATGATGCATGATCTAATCATGAGTGAGGAGAATGGAGTCCATCGCCATTGCTCACTTGTTTGATCTTACTGAGCTCAGATCAACTCCAAAAGGATCCCTTGACATGGAAGGGATCTAATGGTCAAGATCACGAGATGCACATTTTTTTCAAAAAGCTCCAACCAATTTTGCCTAAGGATCGTTTTGGAAGCATACCTCAGAGCTCAAGATAGAATGATTGAGGAAGCTTCATCTAGTGGAGATGAAGCCCTGTTGAGTAGCAATTGGATCAATTCCTCGATGTTCACTCAGAAGGCCATGAATCAATGATTTGGAGCTTATCTTTGATTGAAATCCCACCTCAAGTGCTCAAAAATCTTGGGAGATGATTCATTCTTGCTCGATGAGGAAGAGGTGCGTGCAAAGTTAATTTGAGTTTGATGGAGAAATAGGAAGTTAGGTCAAAATGGGAGTGTCTATTTTGGGACAAGAATGGCATTTTCTGATCGAAGAATGAGCTTGGGAGCTTAGGGAATGGCTCTTGCGGCTTGACTTGGGTAGCTAGGGCTCTGAGGAATGATTTTTGTGTGTGTTTGAGTGGAAATGAGGGGGTGTATACCCCCTTCATCTTGATTGAACGGTGGGATCGAGTTTGGCTTTTAGTGGTTGTCCAACCATCTCAAGGAGTAGTGGGTGGTAGGGAGGAGGTGAGTTGGCTCAGCTTGGTTGGTTGAAGGTGTGGAGGTGGCTACCAAGGAGGAATCATGTGTCTATGGGTTTCAAATGCTCCAATGAGGGTGAGGTGATTTCACCTCCCATGGGTCATAACCACCCTTGGTTAGGTTGGGCAGTGTCCTAGGTGCCTAGGTGGACCATTGGGAGAGTACCAAGTGGCCAAGTAATGGAAATGACCACTTACATGGGTGATTTGTCTCATGTGATGCCCTTGACCCAAAGGTAGAATGATCATTTAGCATTGGATTTGATTTGGGTAGATTTGTAATAAGCCAAAAGTGGGTTAATAAAAATTTCAAGTCAATTGGAGTTGATTTGGTTAGGTTAGGCTCAATTTGACTCATTTAGGTCAAATTGGGTTAGGTTGGGTCATGTTGACCAATTGGTCAAATTGGGTCAAACCAAAGGTTGGGTCAAGTTCATATGATCATTTTGGATGTTTTGGTTCAATTGGTTTGGTTTAGTTTGGCTTAGATTTGATTTTGGCTCATTTGAATTCATTTGGGTCAAATGGGTTAAGTTGACCAATTTGACCAAATTGGTAAAATTGACTTGGGTTGGGTGTTGGTTTGGGTTTAGTTGACCAATAGAAGATTATTGTAGGCTTTGATTTCAATTAATTTGGAGTTGGTTTTCTTTAGACCAACTTGAACATTTAGGTCAATTTGGGCTAAGTAGGTTATTGGGTTCAATTGGGTCAATCATGGCTTTGGTCAAGTTCAACAATCAATTTAGAATGAACTTGAGCCATTAGTTGCAATCAATTTGATTTATATTTTGATTTGTTGAATTTGGTCTTTTAGGTCAATTTGGGTCAACTTGGGTCAAGAGGACCAATTGGGTTTGGTTTCACTCAATTGATGGTCAAGTCATATTCAAATAATGATTTTGATTTGGTATGAAACATTGGTTTCAAGGGATTTGAATCTTAGGTTACAATTTGGCTAGTTTGGGTTCATATGAGTTAAGGGGTTGACTTGGTCAAATGACCAGGTTGACTTGGTTTGACCTAATTTGTGATAATTGATCAACCTAGGGTGATCAGCAATCATGATGAGGTTTTGATGGGCTTGGTTCAATCCAATTTGGGAAGGATTAGAACTTGGCTCAAATAGGTCAATTGGCCACTTTGGGTCAGTGGACCAATTGGGTTTAGTTAGTTTGATTTTTGGCTGAGTTTGATTTAGTTGAGTTTATATATGGATTTGGGATTGATATATAAATTCAACTACAATTAGCTTGGGTTCAAATTGGTTTTGGTTCTTTTGAACATTTCAAGTCAAACGGGTTAAGTTGGGTTTGATTTGGGTTAATTTTGGTTTGCCTTGATGATTGTAGATTTAATTTATATTTGTGAATATGATTGAAGGCATGGTTGATTCATGAGAAAATCAATTGAATTTGGGTTTTGGAATGATGGAATTTGGCTAAGTCCATGGAGTTGAGTCATGTGGCTAAGTTTGGATTTTGATTTGGTTTGATTTAATTTTGATGATTTAAATGTATATTTCATTTAAATTTGTGAAGATGATTGAAAATATGATTGATTTGAGAAAATCAATTAAGTTTGACTTAATTTGGATTAAGATTTGGCTAAGTCCGTGGGATAGGTTATATGGCTTAGGAAGGGTTTTAATTTAATTTGATTTAGTTTCATTTAGTTTTGATCATTTGAATGTAGATTTGATTTATATTTAGGAAGATGATTGAAAATATAAAATGATTATGAGAAAATCAATTAATTTTGGATTGATTTAGATTAAAATTTGGTTAAGTCCGTGGGATAGGTCATATGACTTAGGAAGGGTTTCAAGTTGGATTTGATCATGGGCTTCAATCATTTGGTTTTGAATTTGGGTTTGGATTTGGATTTGAATTTGATGTTTGAATTGAACTTGATGTTTGGTTTGAGAAGGTGAACATGGATTGGATTTGGGTTGTAGGTGGGTGGATTATCCTAATCCTAAGGCATAACCTAACCCTATGGTTAACCCTAAGTCTTTAGGCTTGGGTTAAGTGTTTACCTAATTGTTAGAAGTGTCTTATGACTATGGAAGTCTTAGTACCTAGAAGACTCCTAAGTCTAAGATGGGAAGATTGAATCCGCACTCCAAAAGGTCAATAAGCCTTAGGCTCCATATTGTTGCCCTTGGTGATAGATGATTGGAAGATCGAAGCCAAGTTTCACATTATAGACTCAGATACATCTTTCAAAGCTTTGCTTGGGAGACCACGGATACATGAGAACAACATAGTTCCATCTTCTCTACATCAGTATATGAAGTTTGTCAGAGGTGGGATCATCTATTATGTCAAAGGAGATCTCAAGTCATTTACAGTTCACAAGGTCAGGCATATATGAGGATGCAGCTTACTACCTCCCTCAAAGTCAACAAGTCTATTCTCATGAACTTGGCCAAAGTTTAAAAATAAAAAAGAAAAGAAAAATAAAGAGAAAAAAGATAAAAAAAGAAAAGAAAATGAAAAATAAAATAAAGGGAGCGAAATAGACTTGGAGGAGGAAGTGGAGCCTGACTAGATTCCAAATAAAGATAACACCTGAAGATAAAATAAACATTACTTTTAGAACCCTGATCAGAATCTATTGTTATATGGTGAAGCCGTTTATCCTTAAAAATATTAGTGCTATATACCAATGGGCTATCACTCGAATCTTCAATGAACTCATTCATCATCAAATCGAGTATTATGTCAATGATCTGATGGTCAAAAGTAGAAAAAAAGAAGACCATCTCTTTAACTTGAGAGTAGTTTTCAAACAGTTAAGACAATTTAACCTCAAAATGAACCCCCTAAAGTGTGTATTCATAGTAGCTTCGAGGAAATTCCTTGGATTTGTTGTCCAACACCAATGGGTGAAATTGATTGAAGATCAAGGTGATATTAGAAATGCCACCCTCTAAAGTTTAACTCTTCGGATCATTCCAAGGGTGGTTAGCATATCTAAGATGCTTTATATCCAACCTATTAAGAAGATGTTAGCCATTCTCAAAACTTGTCAAAAGGATGCCAAGTTGTGGATGATAAGTGTGAGCATGCCTTTAAAGACTTCAAGCATTACGATGGCGTTGTTCTAGCTATCCAGGCAAGCTCATACTTTACTCTGCATTAGATGACTCCTTGGCTTTGTTGGCCCCCCAATAACAAATGGAAGGAAAATGCACTATACTACCTCATCATCTAATCTCGAGGCTAATTATCCACCCATTTAGAATCATTGCTAGCTTTAATCTTTGCATCCCAAAGCTGACACTACATGCTTCCTCATAGGTGAACTTAATCTAGGATTAATCCACATAGTATCTCATGACAGTCGATGCTATGGATGGTTGACGATGGTCCATGATCTTCTCAGTTTAACATTACCTTTGTACCTTTGTGGTGAAAGGACATAGCTGATATCTTAGTAGCACACCCCACTTCTGTGACTCTCTCTACTTAGTGATGATCTCCCCAGATGAACAAATCATGAATTTAGGGATACTAGCATTCACCTAAGAGATGTACTTTGATGGTGCGGCTTCCTCTCAAGAGGAGAAGAACCACAATCTACTATTCCAAGAAAGGCAAGGGTAGGAATAGTTCTCTTAACTGGGATGATGTGATCATTCTCATATCATGTCCAATCCTTGTACCAACAATGAAGATGAATATGAGGCTCTGATTGTTAGTCTAGAGTTAGCCATTACTTTAAGCATCTAGAACATCATCATCTTTGAGGAATCTCAGCTAGTTATCAACCAAATCATTGGGTTCTATAAGATTATAAAGCCTAAGCTCCATCACTAACACAATTACACCATGGAGTTGTTGCCCTAAATCCTAGAGGTTACCATTTATAAGATTCCTCGAGGAGAGAATGTAGTAGCATATGCTTTATCAAGCTTGCCAAGGAGTTGGCATGTTCAGAGGATGAGTTCATATCAATAAAGGTCCAAAATAGACAAGTCTTATCCCTTATTGATATTAAACTCATCAAAAGTACTCTCTTGAAGGGGAGGTTGCCATTGCCAAGAAGGATGAGATGGGTGGAGGCAACAATTCATGGATTACCTAAATAAATGAAAATTACCTTAAGAGAAGTCCCAAGTCCATTAGATGAAGCAGAGAGTACTTTCCTATGCTCTTGTGGATGGTGTCTTATACCGGCAGTCTTTTGATCATATGTGGTTATGTTGTTTAGACAAGCATGAAGCCGTAAGATCATGGCGAGATACACTCGATTATGTGAAACCAACCAATCGGTCAAGATGAAAGCCAAGATCAAGAGACTAGGACTACTGGCCTTGATGATTAAATATTACATGGATATGGCAAGGCGATGCCACCAATATACATGGTGTGGTCCTACACCACCCAACATTCTACATCCTATAGCCTCATGGCCATTCAAGTGTTGGGGTATGCCGACATAGTGGGTTTGATTGATCCTCCTTCTTCTAAGGATTATCAGTTTATCTTAGCTACTACTGGCAACTTTCTAAATGGTCGAAGGTAATTCTACTTAGAGATGTCATTCGGCATGTGCTAATTTTTTTAGGAACCATATATATATAGGTTGGAGTGCCTTGATGAATTATATCGATAATGTTATTGCATTCAAAGTACAGAGATCAACAACTTTCTAGAGACACAACATAGATTGAGATATTCTACCATCAACTACAGGGAAAATGCTTAGGAAGCCTTCAACAAAACTCTCATCAAATCTTGAAGAAGACACTCGACAATACAAGCGATAGTGCATGGCGTTAGTTGAAGCCTTGTGGGCCTACCACACCACATATAGAACTCTAACTCAGTCTACTCCTTTGTCCTTAGTGTATGGGTTTGAAGTTATTCTACCATTAGAAGTCTAACTCCCATCACTTGGGATAGGCGTGGGTAGCAAGATCATAAAGAAGCGAGACACCAAGTTGGTTAGAAGAGCTCAGGTTTGGAGAGAGATGCTGGTCATGCTGAAACCTCAAGTTGTACAAAGCTAAAATAATTCAAGCTCATAATAAGTTGGTCCATCCTAGAGCTTTTCAAGTAGGAGAGCTTATTTTAGTTCTAAGGAGACCTCTTATTGCCTATCGTAAGATGGGAGGCATGTTTTAACCCACTTGGGAAGGTCATTTTGCCATCAAGAATCCTACCAAGTAGGATCTTATCAGCTTATTAATCATACAGGAGAGTGCTCAATGCTTCTAATCAATGGGCTCTACTTAAAGAAAAATTATAAATCATGTTTGAAAATAATTATCATCAATGAAAATTCCATTTTGAATTCAATCTCTTCCATGTTGAAAGTGTTCTTGTTTGAATCATGATGTGTTTTGGGTAGGTGTAAAGAACCCGGCGATCCTATCATTCATTGACATAATACAAACACAAACTACACACAAACATATAAAATAAACACATATCTTTTATCTTAGAACTCGAGTTGAGATAACATGACACTCACTTTCGGTGCTCTGTGGTGACATCTTCTAGTGTGTCACCCGGATGTACTACGATCAGTTCTTCTTGGAAAGTTGTAAGCCTACACACTTTCTTTCAGATTGATCATTGCACGAGCACCTTAGGTTGGTTGGTTCTCACTATCTTTGACAAAAACACCACTCATATTGATAAATACACTTTAGGTTGGTTGGTTCCTCGGATACACCACTCATGGCAGATGCAAGTCTGCTATGCTTTCTTCCTGAGTTGGCCACTGTACACCTATAGGCTTTCTTTTCCATGGCTCGGGGATAGCACAGTAGCACCTCCCATGGGCACTATATTTGGATCACATCCTTTGTGACCCGATTTAGACACTACCCGAGTTACTATCAGATTGGACAACTCCCCTTTCTTAGTAACCACACCTGTGGATGTGCAGATTCTTTTGTTTGTCTAGTAAATATGAGATAGGTCAATGCCGACATAGCCCTTTCTCAGTGTGATCCCTTACACAACAACAGGGTCCACGTAAACATATAAATAAAATATATATTCACTTGTGGATTAGGAGGACACCCATAGCAATACCTTTTTCCAAGCAAGCATCCTATCTTTAGGGTGTTAGTAAAACTCCCTATAGAAATTGTCAACTACTCTTGAGTTGATATAAGTCCCGGCATCATTCACTCGGTAATTAGCCTAAGTTGGGTTTGATTTGTTGTGCTACCAATAGGTCTGAGTTTTCCCTTTAAAAATGTAAGTCTATATGCCTTCTTCCTAGCACAGCCATTGCACATAGAAAAGAAATCCCTTAGGTTGGCTAGCTCTACCCCATTAGACTATCCTTTGGATTGTAAATCTAAGATAGGATAAGTCGATATAGCCCCTTCTCTGGGTCCATGTACCAACATGGTCCATAAAATAAATCTATCAAATTTGATCGAGATATCCAATATGCCCTCAATTCAAAATCAAACTAAACCAAATAAACCATATCAAATCACATGAAATTAAGATAAAATTAATCCTGACTACTTTTGAGTTGACATAAGTCCCCAGCGACATTCACTCAATAGTCACCCTAGGTTAGATTTGATTTGTTGTGCATTCAACAGTCACCCCAGCAGTTGTTCATCACTTTGGAAGATGTAAGTCTGCTATACCTTCTTCCTAGCAGTCTTTGCACACTGAAAGGAAACCCCTTAGGTTAGCTAGCTCTACCCCACAGCCAGTAGACTATCCCTTTGGATTTATAGTCATGAGAAAATTCAAAACTAATATAGGCCCTTCTCAATGGGTAAATCGCACACCGATGGGGTCTATATGTTAACTCAAACTAAATTAAACCTAATTTAATTTTTCCTTGTGGAGCCCCAAATCATATATAAATAAGTCAAGAAAATAAATCAAATTCAAAAAGCAACCTCCCTAGTGGAGCCAAATTAACTCCCCAATAGAGTCTAAATCAAAGAAATCCAAAACTCTTATTCTGGTGGATACATCCCCAAACAAATCTATGAAATCAAACTCAAATCCCAATCCCTGATAGCTTGAACTTGCTTCCCTAGTGGAAGGTTCATATGATCCCAGTAGACTTGAGCCCATATCTCTGCGATATGCCTCCACATCAATTAAAACATAATAAATTAAAGTCAATTGATCTTAATCCCTAGTGGATTATAGATTCTTATCCTAGTAGATCTTTTTTCCATAAATCATATAATCAAATCAAATTCAAACTTTATCCCCAGATTTTCTTCTTCTATGCCTCACATAGACCCTGCATGTCATGTCCAATGCATGTGTGTTCCCCTAGGATCTCCCTCCATGTCCTTGACATAGAATTCTCTTCAAATCTTATTTCTTCTCTTATGCACACCTTTAATACTTCAAACCTAATAATGTATTTTCAAATTACATCATCTTAACATTGTAATCAACATTTTTATTTGTGATGGTGCTCAAACTAACTATACAATATCATGCTAAACATATTATTCCATGAATTAACACACTATATTATATTATATTATATTGTTATATTAATTTGCTATAATATAATATATTATCTAACACTACACCTCATTAGAATCACTTAAAGGAATAAATAACAAATTTTCTCAAAATATGAATAATGTTTATTTTGGATGTAAAATTGTTATTTTTCTATTAAAAATGGTACAAAATAGCATAATTTTGGAGTTGCTTCTTGGTGTGTACTGTGAATTTGGCCAAAATTTTCCTTCTCAACCATCAAATTAACATTTTTGTGAGTTTTGACCCAATGTGTTATAACAAAAGTAAAACATACTAAAATGTACAATAACATTTAGTAACACACATACATTCATATATATATGAAGTTATATTGTTATGTACATTATATTTTTGTATGCTTTCATATAATATATTATCTTACATTACACCTTAAAATGAATCACTTTAAGCAAAAAATTATAAAATCTGGTTGAAATGAACATTTATTTTGGATGCAAAATTCCATTCTTTGATTAAATGATACACATTTAAACCCCAATGATGTTCCTAAAGCTTACCTTAAATTTGGCAAAATCCCATCATCTCATCTATAAATCAATTTTTATGATTTATACATTAAACTCTACTACTTCATACAATACCAAACTAAAAATATGCTAAACAACAAGCGTTATACAATAGTATGATATAATGCATGGCTACACTATGTTATGCATCTTATATTATAATACACTATAACATATTATATTTTATTATATTGCATATCACATCACAAGGGTTGCTTAAGATAAAAATCATTAAATTAGTTTAAACAATAAAAAACTATATATTTTAGTCATATGACTTACATATTTTAAATTGAAATAATATATTATGATGTCATGCTCTACTTATTATTAATTTGGCTAAATTCCACCATTTTAAAGTCTAAATCAACATTTTTATAAATAATTCTAGTGTATGCTTGACTGCATGATTGCAAAATACTAAAAGAATTTAAAATGCACAAAATAATATATTATGATATATGATGCGATACAATGCTACAACATATAATATTTATTTTGAACATAAAATCTTACTTATTAGAGTACGTATGGCATAGCACACCTTTGGTACTACAACCTAATTCGCACTTCAAATTTAACAAATTTCATTATCTGATTTATTAAATTAATATTTTTATGATTTATATTAATATAGACTATAGCACAATACCATAACATACTAAAACATTTCAAAACATCTTAGAACATCCAAAACACATCACTACATGCTCAAATATATGATGCTACATTATAATATAATATCTGATATGATAATATGATTTAGGGTATTCAAATCTAATAGGCAATGGAAAGCCTCTTGAAGGCATCTTCTTTAGCTACCATAACTATGTTTAGATTAGGTCATTCTTTAGATCTACTCTTAATGACATCTTTATTCAAAGTTTAGGGTTTAGGGTTAAGGTTAGTTTAGGGTTTAGGGTTTAGAGTTTAGGGTTTAGGGTTTAGGGTTAGTTTAGGGTTTAAGGTTTAGGGTTAGTTTAGGTTTAGGGTTTAGAGTTTATGGTTTATGGTTTAGGGTTATCAGTTTTAGAGTTTATGCATTATGGTTTTAGGGTTTAGGGTTTAGAGTTTAAGGTTTAGGGTTTAGGGTTTAAAGTTTAAGGTTTAGGGTTTAGGGTTTAGGGTTTTTAGGGTTTAGGGTTTAGGATTTAGGTTTTAGGTTTAGGGTTTAAGTTTTAGTTTAGGGTTTAGGGTTTAAGAATTTTTTTGACATAGAACAAAATTCAATATTTCTTCTTTTCAATTTCATCAACCAAGTAGCACCAAGTTTTCTAAGACATAAGTGATGACATAGATTAAAATTATACAAATTAGAAAACTTAGATAAGTGGACCATTCTATGTAAAGACATTATTTCATAAATAGATTGGATGGCAGTTTCTCTAGTTCCACCAGAACCCCCCACCATAGTGGTGGGATCATCATATGCCCGATCTCTCTCTCCCACCACCATGTAACCTTTTGTCACTTTAGCCTCACCCACCACCACCTCCATATCCCTAACACCTCGGATCCCCACCACCACTATGATAACTCCTCCACCTTTGCCTCCACCACCATCTAGATTGAGCAGTTGATGGTGATGTTCATCAGGTTACGCTTTCTTAGGGTTTATGGTTATTGGGGTTTAGGGTTTGAGGTTTAGGGTTTTGGTTTAGGGTTTAAGGTTTAAGTTTAGGGTTTAGGACAGGTTTAGGGTTTAGGGTTTAGGGTTTTGGTTTAGGTTTAGGTTCAGGTTTAGGTTTAGGGTTTAGGGTTTAGGTTTAGGTTTAGGTTTAGGGTTTAGGGTTTAAGGTTTTAGTTTTTTAGTTTATTTAGGGTTTATTTTTTTTATTTTTATTTAGGTTTATTTTTATTTTTAATTATTTTAGTATATTTATTTTAGGTTTATTTACTTTAGTTTTGGTTTTTTATTTTAGTTTTTTTTAGGTTTAGGTTTATTTTTTAGTTGTGTTTTATTTTTATTTTATTTTTTAGGTTTAGGTTTTATTATTTATTTTTAGGTTTTGGTTTAGGTTTTATTTTATTTCTTTATGTTTAGGTTTTAGGTTTTATTTTAGGTTTATTTTAAATTTTATTTATTAGTTTAGGTTTAGGTTTATTTTTAGTTTAGTTTATTTTATTTAGTTTAGGTTTAGGTTTAGGTTTAGTTTATTTTAGGTTTAGGTTTAGGTTTTATTTATTTTAGTTTATGTTTAGGTTTATTTTATTTTGTTTTTTATTTTTATTTTAGGTTTAGGTTTTTTTTGGCTCAGGTTTTGGTTTTATTTTATATTTTCTTTTAGGTTTTATTTTTAAGTTTATTTTTTAGGTTTAGGTTTTTATTTAGTTTTTATTTTAGTTTATTTTAGGTTTATTTAATTTTTTTATTTATGTTTATTTTTTTATTTATTTAGGTTTTATTCTTAGGTTTATTTTATTTTTTTAGTTTAGTTTAGGTTTTTATTTATTTTATTTTAGTTTATTCTTATTTATATATTTTATTTTTATGTTTATGTTTAAGTTTTAGTTTTAGTTTTTATTTTATTTTATTTAATTAATTAATTTTGATTTTATTATTTAGTTTTATTTAGTTTAGGTAGGTTTTTTTAGGTTTAGGTTTAGGTTTTGGGTTTAGGGTTTTGGGTTTTGGGTTTAGGGTTTTAGGTTAGTTTAGGGTTTAGATTTAGGGGTTTAGGGTTTAAGTTTTGGGGAGGGTTTAGGTTTAGGTTTAGGGTTTTTTTTTTAGGTAAGTAGTTATTTTAGGTTTAATTTTTAATTTTTTTATTTAGGTTTTTTTTATTTTTTAGATTTTAGTTTATTTATTTTAGGTTTATTTATTTTAGTTTTAGTTTTTTATTTTACTTTATTTTTTAGGTTTAGGTTTAGGTTTACTTTTTAGTTTAGTTTTATTTTATTATATATTTTTTATGTTTAGGTTTATTATTTTTTATTTTATTTTTAGGTTTAGGTTTAGGTTTTATTTTAGTTTATTTTAGGTCTTATTTTTGTAGTTTAGGTTTAGGTTTACTTTTAGTATTTTATTTTATTTAGTTTAGGTTTAGGTTTTAGTTTATTTTAGGTTTAGGTTTAGGTTTAATTTATTTAATTTAGTTTATTTTAGTTTAGGTTTAGGTTAATTTTTTTTTATTTTATTTTAATTTTAGGTTTAGTTTTATTTTAGTTTAGGGTTTAGGTTTATTTTTTATTTATTTTAGTTTATTTCTAAGTTTGGGTTTTTAGTTATTTTTTTTTATTTATTTTAGGTTTATTTTATTTTTATTTTACATTTAACTTTTATTTTATTTAGGTTTTTTATTCTTAGGTTTATTTTATTTTATTTCATTTAGTTTATGTTTTTATTTTTTTTATTTTAGTTTTTTTTTTATTTTATTTCATTTTATGTTTAAGTTTTGGTTTAGGTTTAGGTTAAGGTTTTAGTTTAGGTTTTTATTTTATTTTATTTTATTTATTTAGTTTTAGGTTTTTTATTTATTTTATTTTTAGGTTTTTAGGATTTTGGGTTTAGGGTTTTGGGTTTGGGGTTTAGGGTTTAGGTTTAGGGTTGTAGGGTTTAGGGTTTAAGTTTAGGGTTTTAAGCTTTAGGGTTTAGGGTTTAGGGTTGTAGGTTTAGTGTTTAGGGTTAGTTTTAGGGTTTAGGGTAGAGGGTTAGGGTTAGGGTTTTTTTGAATTAAGTAAACTCATAGGTTTAGGTTTATTTAGTTTATTTTTTATTTATTTTAGTTTATTTTATTTTTTATTTTCATTTAGGTTTATTTATATTTTTATTTAGTTTAGTTTATTTATTTTATTTATTTTAAGTTTAGTTTATTTTTTAGTTTAGTTTAATTTTATTTTATTTTTTAGGTTTTATTTTTTATTTTTAGGTTTAGGTTTATGTTTCCATTTTAGGTTTAATTTTAGGTTTTATTTTTTAGTGTAGGTTTAGGTTTATTTTTAGTTTATTTTATTTTATTTAAGGTTTAGGTTAAGGTTTAGGTTTAGGTTTTGGTTTTATTTATTTTAGGTTAGTTTATTTTAGTTTAGGTTTATTTTATTTTCATTCTTAGTTTAGATTTTTTTTTAGTTTAGGGTTTAGGCTTTATTTTTTATTTCTTTTTAGGTTATATTTTTAGGTTTAGGCTTTTATTTAGTTTTATTTTATTTTATTTTAGGTTTTTTATTTTGATTTTAAGTTTAGTTTTTATTTTATTTAGGTTTTTTATTTTTTTAGTTTAGTTTAGGTTTTTATTTATTTTATTTTAGTTTAGTTTTATTTTTATTTTATTTACTTTTTAGGTTTAGGTTTAGTTTTAAGTTTTAGTTTAGGTTTTTATTTTATTTTATTTTGGTTTTTTATTTTTATATTTATTTTATTTTTAGGTTTTATTTTGTTTAGGTTTAGATTTTTAGCTTTTAGTGTTTATGGTTTAGGGTTTGGGGTTTAGGGTTAGTTGAGGGCTTAGGGTTTAGGGTTTACTGTTTGGGGTTTAGGGTTTAGGGTTAGTTTATGGTTTAGGTTTTATGGTTTATGGTTTAAGGTTTAGGGTTTTAGGGTTCAAGTTTTAGTTTAAGGTTTAGGGTTTTCATTTTTTTTTAACAGAGAACAAATTCATATTCAACATTTCTTCTTTTTGATTTCATCAACCAAGTAACACACCAAGTTTTCTAAGACATAAGCAAAGCACATAGATAAAAAATGAGCATGCATAGAGTAAATCAAAAACCCTAGATAATTAGAACCATCTCTATTATAAAGGCACAATTCCATAAGCAATAGATCAGATCCGTTGTTCTTTTGTTTATCCAGTTCCAACCATAACCACCTCGACTGTCAGTGGCGGGATCCACCATCATATCTCTCTCTCTCACCACCAGTTGTAACCTCCATCGCTCTCACGCCTTGACCACCACTACTGAACACCACTCCATATCCACCGGCACCTCCAGTTCTCGACCACCACTACATAACCACCTCAAACCTCCATGCCAAATCTAGGCAGCGGTTGGTGATGTTCGCCTTAAGGTTCGCCCATTCTTAGGGTTTAGGTTTATTAGGTTTTAGGGTTTAGGTATATTTTTTATTTATTTAGTTACTTTAGGTTTAGGTTTAGGGTTTGGGATTTAGCATTTAGGGCTAAGGGTTAGGGTTTAGGGTTTAGGGTTTATGCTTTAGGGTTTTTGCTTATAGGGTTTATGGTTTAAGATTTAAGGTTTTTTAGGATTTAGGGTTGTAGTTTTATGGTTTAGGGTTTAGGATTTATGGTTTATGGATTTGTTTCTTTCAATTAAGTTTTATGATTTAGGGTGTCGGTTTATGCTAATTTAGTTTATTTAGTTTAGTTCCTATTTATTTGAGTTTATTTAATTTTTTATTTTTATTTAGTTTAGTTTATTTATTTTCGATTTATTTATTCTAGCTTAGGTTTTTTATTTTAGTTTATTTTTTAGGTTTAGGTTTATTTTTTAGTTGAATTTTATTTTTATTTTATTTTTTAGGATTAGGATTTATTTTTATTTTTAAGTTTAGGTTTAGGTTTTTAGATTATTTTTTTAGGTTTGGGTTTTAGGTTTTTATTTTAGATTTATTTTTGGATTTTATTTTTTAGTTTAGGTTTATGTTTATTTTTAGTTTATTTTATTTTATTTAGTTTAAGTTTAGGTTTAGGTTTAGTTTATTAGTTTAAGTTTAGGTTTAGGTTTAGTTTATTTTAGTTTAGCTTTAGGTTTTATTTATCTTAGTTATTTTAATTTAGTTTAGGTTTAGGTATATTTTATTTTTATTTTAGGTTTAGGTTTTTTTTAGTTTGATTTAAGTTTTATTTTTATTTATTTATAAGTTTATATTTAGGTTTATTTTTTTTAGGTTTAGGTTTTTATTTAGTTTTATTTTATTTTATTTTAAGTTTATTTTATTTTTACTTTACGTATATTTATTATTTCATTTAGGTTTTTTATGCTTAGGTTTATTTTAGTTTTTAGTTTTGTTTAGGTTTTCATTTATTTTATTTTAGCTTATTTTTATTAGTTTAATTTGTTTTTTTTTTAGGTTTAGGTTTAGGTTTTTATTTTATTTTATTTTATTTTATTTTATTTAATTTTTTTATATATTTTATTTTTTTTTTTATTTAGGTTTAGGTTTTTAGGGTTTAGGGTTTAGGGTTTAAGATTTAGGGTTTAGGGTTTTAGGGTTTAGGGTTTTATGGTTTAGGGTTTAGGGTTTAGGGTTTAGGTTTAGGGTTTAGGGTTTAGGCTTTAGGGTTTAGGGTTTACGGTTTTGGTTTTGGGTTTTGCGTTTAGGGTTACCTTAGGGTTTACGGGTTCTTTTTTTTCTTTTAAATTAAGTAAACCAGTAGGTTTTCGTTTATTTAGTTTATTTTATTTTTTATTTATATTTATGTTTATTTTTTATTTTTATTTAGTGTAGTTTATTTCTTTTAGGTTTATTTATTTTAGTTTAGGTTTTTTATCTTAGTTTATTTTTTTAATTTTAGGTTTATTTTTTAGTTGAGTATTATTTTATTTTATTATTAAGGTTTAGGTTTTATTTTTATTTTTTCATGTGTAGGTTTAGGTTTTTATTTTATTTTTTAGGTTTAGGTTTCACATTTTTTTAAGTTTATTTTTAAATTTTATTATTTAGTTTAGGTTTTGGTTTTTTTAGTTTATTTTATTTTATTTAGTTTAGGTTTAGGTTTAGGTTTTGTTTACTTAAGGTTTAGGTTTACTTTATTTTTATTTTAGGTTTATGTTTTTTTTTTGGTTTAGGGTTTAAGTTTTATATTTTATTTATTTTTAGGTTTATTTTTTAGGTTTATGTTTTTATTTATTTTTTATTTTATTTTATTTTAAGTTTATTTTATTTTTATTTTATTTTTTAGTTTTGTTTAGGTTTTTATTTATTTTATTTTAGTTTATTTTATTAGTTTAATTTTTTTAATTTTTAGGATTAGGTTTAGGTTTAGGTTTAGGTTTAGGTTTTTATTTTATTTTATTTTATTTAGGCTTAGGTTTTTTTATATATTTTATTTTTAGGTTTTATTTAGCTTAGGTTTAGGTTTTTAGTGTTTAGGGTTTAGGGTTTAGGGTTTTTATGGTTCAGGGTTTAGTGTTTAGGGTTTAGGGTTTAGTGGTTTTTTTCATTTAAATTAAGTAAACCAGTAGGTTTAGGTTTATTTAGTTTATTTTTATTTATTTTAGTTTATTTTATTTTTTATTTCTATTTATGTTTATTTTTTATTTTTATTTAGTTTAGTTTATTTATTTTAGGTTTATTTATTTTAGGTTAGGTTTTTTATTTTAGTTTATTTTTAGGTTTTTTTTTGTTGAGTATTATTTTTATTTTATTTTATTATTTAGGTTTAGGTTATATTTTATATTTTTATGTTTAGGTTTAGATTTTAATTTTTTTTTAGGTCCAGATTTTAGGTTTATTTATAGGTTTTTTTTAGTTTAGGTTTAGGTTTTTTTTGGTTTATTTTATTTTATTTATTTAGGTTTAGGTTTTGGTTTTATTTACTTAAGGTTTAGGTTTTATTTATTTTAGTTTAGTTTATTTTAGTTTAGGTTTATGTTTATTTTATTTTGTTTATCTTATTTTTAATTTAGGATTAGTATTTTTTAGTTTAGGGTTTATGTTTTATTTATTATTTAATTTTAGGTTAATTTTTTAGATTTAGGTTTCTATTTAGTTTGTATTTTATTTTTTTAGGTTTATTTTAAGTTTATTTTCTTTCTATATTACGTTTAGTGTTTATTTTATTTAATTTTTTATTTTTAGGTTTATTTTAATTTTTAGTTTAGTTTAGGTTTTTATTTATATTATTTTAGTCTCTTTTTTGTTTATTTTATTTTATTTTAGGTTTTAGTTTATGGTTATTTTTTATTTTATTTTTTTAATTTTATTTAGGTTTAGATTTTAGTTTATGTTTTTGTTTAATTTTAATTTATATATTATTGAGGTTTAGGTTTATTTAATTATTTTTTTTAGGTTTTATTTAGTTTAAGTTTATGTTTTTAGGTTTTTTGGTTTTTAAGTTTTTAAGGTTTAGGATTTTGTGTTTTAGGGTTTCAGAGTTTTGGGTTTTAATGTTTAGGGTGTAGGGTTAGGGTTTAGGGTTAATGGTATAGAATTTAGTGTTTAGGCATTAGAGTTTAGGGTTTTTAGGGTTTAGGGTTTAGGGATTAGGGTTTAGGGTTAGCTTAGGGTTTAGGGTTTGCTTAGGGTTTAAGGTTTAAGGTTTAGGGTTTAAACTCAGGTTTGGGTTTTAGGGTTTAGGGTTTAAGGTTTTAGGCTTTAAGATTTAGGGTTTAGGGTTTAGGGTTTAGGGTTTAGTTTAGGGTTAGGGTTAGGGTTTAGGGTTTAGGGCTTTAAGGTTTAAGGTTTAGGGTTTAGGGTTTAGAATTTAAGGTTTTAGGGTTTAGGGTTTAGGGTTTAGGGTTTAAGGTTAAGGTTTTTATTTTATCTTTTATTTTTTATGTATTTTAAATTAAGTAAACTCTTACGTTTATGTTTATTTAGTTTATTTAGTTAATTTTTTATTTATTTTAGTTTATTTAATATTTTTATTTAGGTTTAATTATATTTTAATTTAGTTTAGTTTATTTATTTTATGTTTATTTATTTTAGTTTAGGTTTTATTTTATTTTATTTTTACATTTAGCTTTAGCTTTACTTTTAGTTTCATTTTATTTTATTTTATTTTTTTTAGGTTTAGGTTTATTTTTATTTTTATTTTTAGGTTTAGGTTTTTATTTTATTTCTGTTGGTTTAGGTTTTAGGTTTTTATTTTAGGTTCTATTTGTTAATTTAGGTTTAGGTTTATTTTTAGTTTATTTTATTATATTTAGGGTTTAGGTTTAGGTTTAGTTTATTTTATGTTTAGGTTTAGGATTTATTTATTTTAGTTTACCTTATTTTAGTTTATGTTTAGGTTTATTTTATCATTATTTTAGGCTTAGGTTTTTTTTCAATTTAGGGTTTAGGTTTTATTTATTTATTTATTTTTAGGTTTTATTTTTACATTTATTTTTTAGGTTTTGGTTTTTATTTAGTTTTTATTTTTTTTTTGATTTATTTCTTTTTAATTTTAGGTTTACTTTTTATTTTATTTAGGTTTTTTATTTTTTAGTTTAGTTTAGGTTTTATTTATTTTATTTAATTTTAGTTTTTATTTTTTATTTTATTTTCATTTTAAGTTTAGGTTTAGGTTTAGGTTATAGTTTATGTTTTTATTTTTTATTATTTTTTATTTATTTAGATTTTTTATCTATTTTTTTAGGTTTTATTTAGTTTAGGTTTAGGTTTTTAGCTTTTTAGGGTTTAGGGTTTATGGTTTAAGGTTTAGGGTTAGTTTAGGATTTATGGTTTAGGGTTTAGGGTTTGGGGTTTAGGGTTTAGATTTAGGGTTTCTTTTTGGGTTTAGGGTTTAGCATTTAGGGTTTAGGGTTTATGGTTTAGGTATTAGGGTTTAGGGATGAGGGTTTATAGTTTTAGGGTTTAGGATTTAGGGTTTAGGGTTTCTAAGGTTTAGGGTATAGGGTTAAGGGTTCGGTTTAGGGTTCAATTTTTAGTTTACGGTTTAGGGTTTTTTGTTTTTGGTTTTTTTTAATAGAGAACAAATTCAGATTCAACATTTCTTCATTTTAATTTCATCAACCAAGTAACAAACCAAGTTTTTAAAGTAATAAGCAATGACATAGATAAAAAAATGGGCATGCATAGAAAATCAAAACTTTAGATGTACCATCTACTCTAAAGACATTGTTCCATATCTGACGGTCAGATCGTGTTCTTCAATTTTCTAGTTCCCATAAGAACCCGATCTCTCAGTATCATATCCCGATCTCTCCCTCCACCACCACCATGGTTGTAACCTCCGTTGCTCCTCCTGCCACCATAACCACCATTGCTCCGACCAACACCTCCAGATCACCCACCTCCACTATAATAATCGTCTCCTCCGCCTTTGCCTCCACTATTAGATCTAGACTGAGCTTGGTTGATGGTGATGTTCTTGTCATTAAGGTTCTGCCCATTCTTAGGGTTTAGGTTTATTTTTTTCTTAGGGTTTACGTTTATATTATTAATTTATTTAGTTACTTTAGGTTAGGGTTTGGGTTTTAACATTAGGGTTTAGGGTTTAGAGTTAGTTTAGGGTTTAGAGTTTAGGCTTTAGGGTTTTTAGGGTTGAGGGTTTAGGGTTTAAGGTTTAGGGTTTAGGGTTTAGGGTTTAAGGTTGTAGGTTTAGGGATTAGGGTTTATAGTTTAGGGTTTGGTTTAGGGTTTAGGGTTTTTTATTTAAAAGAATTAAGTTAATCGATAGGCTTATGTTTGTTTAGTTTATTTAGTTTATTTTTTATTTATTTTAGTTTATTTTATTTTATTATTTTTAATTAGTTTAGTTGATTTACTTTAGGTTTATT
>JAKCPB010000784.1:0-76821 GCA_021442155.1 Cymbidium sinense | reverse complement strand
ATGGTTAATCTTTGTTTTGCAGGTGTTAGTTAGATTTCCTTTTTCCCATTTTCATGTAATTTTATAATTAGGATTTTGGAATGATTGTTATGGGGGATTAGGATGAGCATTGGTCATAAGATTTCATCTTATGTACCATGTGAAGCCTTTGGAGCAACCACATTCCAACCATCCAAAAGAAGGAACCAAAAAAAGAAAGAAGAAAAGAAGAAAAGAAGAAAAGAAAAAAGAAGAAGTAAAAAATGAAGACCCCCCATAGCATGAATTACTTGCTTAATTGTAATTTATTCATTTGTAATCCAGGTTGTATAAGGGTAGAGCTCTGCTACCCAATTTGTTTTTGAGTTTATGCAGTGGTGCCCGACCACAAATGACCTTTTATTCTTTTGTGTTAGCTTTATAAAATGTTTGATATTTTGTTTAGCTTGTGCACTAGAAATGACATGTTTTTCTAGTTCCTTTCTTGCTTGATGTATGGCCTGGATGACGATTAGGCTCTTAGGAAAAAATAAATATTCTACCCAATTAAGCAACTCAAAACTAAAAATAAACAACTCATAACCTCACTTAAAGCTCTAGGCTATAAAATCAAGATAAAAGAATTAGCAACCCCTTAGCTAGATTTGTACTTTCTTTTTTAACATCATGCATAAAAAGAATATTATTTCACTCTTGATTAGAGGGCTTTCACCTTTGCTAGAGAACTTGGCTTGACTTGTGAGAGCCATGATGGAAATACACCTCCTTATCTTGTAGATTTTGGCCATAATTTAATTTCTCATACATTAGGCATAAAGAATCCTATAGCTTGAGTCAAACAATTGTCCAAAATGAAAATAAAATATATGAAAAATTTGCATTAGATTTTAGTCATGAATTCATGCCCTACATGATCTAATCTCTTTAGAGAGTGTGTTTAAGGACTTAGTCTCTTTCTAAATAAATAATAACCTTGCTATCTTGCATAAACATATGACTTGCCTACATATTTTAAAATTGTATGAGTTAGTTGGTGGCCACCCCCAGGTGGTTGTAAGTCCAATAGTCGGGTGGTTTATCCTCTCTTATTGAGGTAAATTAAATACCCATTTTTGCCTTAGATTTAGGTCATGCTTTTTGGCCCTCTCCAAAGCTCCCTAGAATTAGGTTCAGAGGTTGCTACTCCCCTTTGCGGGCCATAAGCATAAATCCTCATCTCTTAGGTATTTTTGTGACCTTGTATCATAGAATTATAAGCCCTAGCTTCTAACAAAAATTAAACTCAAACAAATTAATTCAATTTCAAAAATGTAAATCCCAACCATAGGGTAGTCTAGGGTGCTTACTAGGCTTCCTAGTATCTTAAGCATCCCCTACTTGTTTTCATTTGGCTTTGATTAAAAAAACTCCCTCCTTTTGATCGATCCCACTTCACTTTCTAAAAATAAATCAATCGATTGATAATCCTACCTTTTTGAAATCTTTGGAGATAACAATCATTTACCTTAATCAAGAGTATTCCTAAGGAATCTCGTTCCTTAGGATGTAATTAACTATGAGGGCTTACTCCTGTAGGGAACTTAACGAACCCAGTTTAAAATAAACCTTGATTTACTTTTTCATGTAAAGTAAGGGAAGAATCTCTAGTACATTTTGAAGACCCATAGTCCTTAGGAGTCCTTATTGAGTTGATTAGGTGCATTATAGGGTGGTGACTTCTATCTTTTGAGATAGTACACCTCTCCTCAATGTCATACCTGATCACCCTAATAAGAACATCTATGGATCTTTGTGGCATCCCAACAAAGCATAAATTTTATTTATATTTCTATTTTCATTTTGTCCTTCTTTTTCTGAAAGGGAAAGGGATAGATGAAGGCAGAGATTATATATAAAATTTTTCACCGCAGTATTTTTGTTTCCAATCAATTTGCTTTATATTTGGATTTGGCTCAATTTGGCCTTTTAGGTTAAGTTAGGTTCAAGCTCTAGTTGGACAATTGGGGATTTGATCAAGTTCAACAAGTAATTTGGAATGAACTTGACCCATTGGTTTCAATCAATTTAGCTTAGATCAAGTTTTAAAACATTTTTATTTTTTAGGTCAAGTTGGGTCAACTTGGGTCAAGTGGCCAATTAGGCTAGGTTAGGCTCAAATGATGACTTGGTCAAGTTCAAACATTGATCATGAATGAGTTTTGATCAATGGTTTCAATCAATTTGGCCTATGGTGGACTTTGGCTAGTTTAGGTTTCATTTTGGATAAGTGTTGACTTGGTCAACCCTTAACTTTGACTTGGTTTGACCCAATCTGAGTGATTGATCATCTCATGATAATTTTTTCTCACACTGTAAGGCTTATATGGGCTTTGTTCAATCTAATTTGGTTAGGATTAGAATTTGGCTCATAAGGGGTATTATAGGTCACTTTAAGTCAAGTGAGCCTAAGTAGGTGAAATGAATTGGTCAAAGCTTGATTTGAGTTTGATTGAACTCACACATGGACTTATGATTAAAATATAAATCCATTTGCAATTGATTTGAAGTCAAATGAGTTTTGATTCATTTGACAATTTCAAGTTCAAAAGGTGAACATGAGTTTGACTTAGGTTTGATTTTTAAATTTAGTTTTGATTTGGTGATTGGAGTTTATGTTTATATTTGGATTTATGATTGTAGGATTGATTGAATCATGAAGATAAATAAAGGATTTGGCTTGATTTGAAATTGATTTGGCTAAGTTCAAGATTTTGACTTGAAAGGCTTAGGTTAGATTTTTGATTGAATTTAGATTTAATTTTTTGAATTTATTTTTTGATTGATGATTGAAGTTTATGATTATAATTGGTTTCATGATTGAAGGTTTGATTGAATCATGAAGAAAAATTAAGGGTTTGACTTGATTTGAATTTGATTTGGCTAAGTTCAAGATTTTAACTTGAAAGGCCTAGGTTGGATTTTTTTTTGATTGAATTTAGATTTGATTTTTGAATTTAATTTAATTGATTTGAATTTATATTTCATTTATATATGTGAATATAAATAATAATATAAATGGATTGTGTGAACATTTCTTGAATTTGAATTGATTTAGATTTGATTTAGGTTAAGTCCATGAGATATAATCAAACTAACTTAAGAAAGATTTTTTATTTGGATTTGAATTTTGAATTTGGTTTGATTGATTTGAATTTATATTTTATTTATATATGTGAATATAAAATAGAATATAAATGGGTTATGAGAAAATTCCTTGAATTTGAATTGATTTAGATTTGATTTAGGCTAAGTCCATGAGAGGGAGTCAAAAGGACTTAGGAAATATTTTGGAGTTTGGAGTCCAATCATGGGCCTCAATCATAAGTTTCAATCATTTAGAATTGATTCATGATTTGAGAAAATCCATTGAATTGATTTAAGGTTTGATTTTGGAATTGGTTTGATATGAGTTTGAAGTTTTGACTTCGAAGAAGGAAGTGATGGATTTGGTTTAATGTCATAAGGTAGGCAAATTTTTCTAACACGCCTAAGGCATGACCTATTCCTATGGCTAACTCTTCTAAGTCTGTAGGGCTAGGTTGAGTGTTCGCCTAATGACTAGATGTGTCTTAAGGCTAAGGAACTCTTAAAGTCTAAGAGAAGTTTTATGTCTAAGATGGAGGGGTTGAGAGCTCAGTATTAAAATGATGTCAACAAGCATTCAACAAAACTCTCATCCATATACTAAAGAAGACACTCGACGACAATAAGCGCATGAGCAACTAGTTGAAGCTTTGTGGGCATACCGCACCACATACAGAACTCCAACCCAATCTACCCCATTCTCCTTAGTTTATGGGTCCGAAGCTATTCTACCATTTGAAGTTCAACTCCCATCACTAAGGTTAGCAATGGGTAGTAAAATCACTACATAATAGAAGAAGAAGTTATGGTTAGAAGAGCTCAAAGGTTTGGATGAGAGAAGCCTACAGGCATGCCAGAACCTTGACTTGTATAAATCCAAGATGATTCAAGCTCACAACAAGTTGGTCCACCCTAGAGCTTTTCAAGTAGGGGAGCTTGTCTTAGTTCTAAGGAGACCAATTGTTGCCCGTCGAAAGATGGGAGGCAAGTTTGAACCCACTTGGGAAGGCCCTTTCATCATAGAGAAGGCCTACGAAGGAGGATCCTATCAACTTATTGATTGTAAAGTGGAACACTCGATGCTTCCAATTAATGGGCTCTATTTGAAGAAATACTACCCATAAAATCATGTTTGAAAATAATTATCTTCAAAATTCTATTCCAAATTAATCATGTTATTCTCTTGATTGAAAATATTGTTTGCTTATTTGCGAATCTGTCATGATGTGTTTAGGGTAGGTGTAAAAGAACCTGAGAGGCAGCCTATCCTTCTTTTTCAACATGAACATAAATCAAACTCGATTCCCCAATGCTACTAGAATAAGTGTGAGAGAGCCCAAGAGGCATCCTATTTCAACTAGCGCAACTAGGATAGGTGTAAGAGAACCCAGGCAGCATCCTATCCTCTTCAAAAACAAACACAAACACATATCTTTTCTCCCTGACTATTTTGATTTGGGAGCAAGCCCCCTATGGCACTCACTCATTAGCTGCTCTAGGTCAGGCTAACATGCAACCTCGTGAGTATGTCACCCCAGTGGTCACTTATCTGGCAGATGTGAGTCCCCGCACTTTCTTCTTGACTTGACCACTGTAAACTAATGAGCGCCTTGTTAGTTTGGTAGACCTCATTGCGCAACCAATAAGCTACCTTATGTTGACTTTGTTTAAGAGGATGTAAGCCTACACACTTTCTTTTTGAACTAGCCATCATTCACGAAAGTATATATCGAGGTTTAAGATAAGTCCCCGGGCTCTTTCCACTTGACTACTCAGAGATATAAGTCCCCTAGTGGCATTCACTTAATAGTCACCCTAGGTTATCGTCAAAAGCTCATTTTGCAACATGCTGCTAAAATCTCAGATTTGGCTGCTCTAATCGTTAATAACACGAACAAATATTTGAAGCTCAATTTATAAATAAGCCGAACACGATCAATATCTTGTTTGTTCGTGCTCGGCTCGAATTTGCTCAAAATTAATAAATTTATTTAAATAATTTTTTAATTTTATATAAAATATATTTATATAATCATATAAATAATATATTATTAATATTTTGTGTTATATAATTAATTTAGTTAGTTAATAAGAATTCTATGAATTAAAATTTAAGTTTAATAAAAAAATTTAAACTAAAATTAAATAAAATTGAATCTTATCCATTAAAAATATAATCAACCTCGATGCATTTTAGGTTAACTCGGATATAAAACCTCAAGCTGGTCACACACTCCTATAGTTCCACTCACTCGATTTGTAAACCTAATATCCTTTTCTGAGTTCTGAGTTCTGATCTCCTCGGCTACTAGCCTGCTAGTACTATCTGCAAGAGCGAGACCGCGAGAGAGACTGCGACTCTTCCTCGCTAGGCTTTAGTTTTGGTCATTCCGTCGCACTACCTCTCATCTTAAAACCTTCGGAGCCTCCATCGTCTCTGGTTGTACATCTTCATCTTTACTTCTTTTTATTCTTTTGCTCCATTTTAGGGATTCAATTGATGAGTTTTTTTAGTTATCTTTCTCAGTTTTTCTAATAATGATTATGCGGCCTGCGGGTTTTAAGATACATAACTACAAGGGTTGTATTTCTAGGGTTTATATGTTTGGCTCCTTTGAAAGTTCTACCTGTGTGTTTGATTGTGTTTAGCTAGGATTTTTGGATTTTTCTCCTTTGCGAGTTTCTTCTGCATTTTCATCTTCTTATTGGCTGATATTTCATCTTAGAAGTTTCGTTGGAAATATTTATCATGCTTTATTATGTTGGGTTTATGTTTAAGTAAGTTGACATATTTATGTCGATTGTATTATACTTGTAGATAATATCAGATATCACCTTGACTATCACAAGTTTCACCTTATATTTATGTTGATGTTGGTTCACAATTTGTATATGAACAGTGGACTGTAGAGTTTGGTGGTGCAATTTTAAGTTGTTGTAAATCAGTGATGTCAATGAACTTTTTATTGTTGGCATTCGGATATATCATCTATGTACTATGCGACATTATTAGCTTATTTATAATTTTTGGATCTAGGGAGCAGTGTGAAATGTGAACTATTCAAAGGGAGAATTGTTCTTTATTCCGTGCAATGACATTTCACAACTCCATGTTGTCATGATTGGCTTAAGCTTCATTTTATTGGTTTATTTTATTATTTTATTTAATGCAATGACATTTCAAGATATTTGTGTAACATCCTAAGCCTCATCATCTATTGATCTAATGATCTACCACTCTTCTCTCTAACATGATCAACTAAGCATATATAGTTACAAAGAATCATAATTTCTCTTAGTAGTTTATGTTGGTCGTTGGCTTAGAGTTTAGAAGTTTATGTTATTTTATTCTATACAATGATACTCTTCATGCAGAGCATTTTAGTGAACATATATGGACTACTTATCTTAGTCATTCTACTAATGATGTTATGGTAATTGATAAACACTTATATGTTATGCATTTCATTTTGTTATTTCTTTATTTAAAAAAGGTTACATGTTATGATAAACACCTAGTATATAGAGTGTATGTGGTCTTAACTCATATTATCTTTTTTATTTAGTGTGCTATCATGTCTACTGTGGATCATTCTCAATCTGCATCATGTGGTAATGATATAGCTGTAAGAGCTGAATATGGTAATGAAATTCCAACTATTTCTTCACAACATGTTGAATCAGAGGAAAATGTACTTGAGACTACTAGTACAGAAGTTAAATCTAAGAAAGGTAGAAAGAAAATATATATGGTATGGGAGTATTTTATAGAAACCACTTCTATATTTAAGGGAGAGACTATACCCTCTTTACAATGCGTATGTTGTAGCACAAAATTTCATAAATCCAAAACTGGCACAACTTCACAACTCTTGAGACATGTGAGAGAATGTGCAAAAATCAAGGCCAAGAATAAATAAGTTGTTGAATTGCCAAATAAAAGGCAAAAAAGATTAAATTTTAAGCCTTTTGATGCCAATTCAGAAATTGAGATTCCATTATTCCATGACCCCAAAAATTATGATCATCTTCAAATAAGAGAAATAATTGCAAAGATGATTATTGTGCATGAGTATCCATTTATGATTATTGAGCATATATGGTTTAATATTCTGTTGAAGGTGTTGAATCCCAATTACGAAAGGGTGTCTAGAAACACTATTAAGAGTGATTGCATGAAAGTATATGAAATGGAAAAAGAGAGATTAAAAACATTTCTTAAGAGCATTCATAGAGTTTGACATCATGTTAGACTTCAAAAGGGTATATATGTGCTTAACAATTCACTATATTGATGATTCTAGAACCCATAAGCAAATCATCATTTTATTGAGCTTGAACCTCAAAAGGTACATTTATTTGTGATGCAATATTTGATTATTTATTAGATTGGAATTTACAGGACAAGGTGTCTACTATCACATTGGATAATGCTAGTAATAATGATGTTGCTGCAAATGCTTTAAAAATTAATTTTCAATCTAGAGGAAAGTTAAATTTTTAGGGTCATTTCTTTCATGTTAGATGTTGTGCTCACATCTTGAATATAATGGTTCAAGATGGTTTGAAAGAGGTGCAACAAATAACAGATAAAATCAGGGAGACAATAAAATATCTTAAAAAGTCTCCTTCAAGGTTACATAAGTTTGTTGAAGTGGCAAAGCAACTAGGGATCCCCACTTCCAAGGGATTATGCATTGATGTTCAAGATGGAACTCACTTACTTAATGCTTGAGTTGCTTTTATTTACCGCAATGTGTTCATTCATTATGAGATTCCAACTATAAATGGTTGCCTTCTGAAATTGAGTGGTATAACTATGAGCAGATTAGAAGGCTTCTTTCTATTTTTCATAATGTGACTAAAATAATTTCAGGTTATTCTTATCCAACTATAAATATTTTTCTCCCTACTATCATGCATGTAAAGCAACTACTTATTGAAGAATGCAGTTCATCAGATGAATTCATCAAGCAAATGGCTACCATGATGAAAATTAAATTTGATAAATACTGGGGTGAATACACTTTACTAATGTCAGTGGCTGCTGTGCTTGATCCATGTTTGAAATTGAAATTCATTACTTTTACATTTCCTAAAATATACTCTAGTTCTGAGGTAGAATCTAAGATTAAGAGTGTTGAGGATGTTATTTGGGAAATCTACAATCAATATTCAATAGATATTAGTACTTCAAGCTCTTCAATTCCTAGTGGATCTTCACAATTAGCAGTTGATGTACCTTTGTCATCAAATTTTGATTGTATGTTAGGATTTGCTAATTTTGTTGTTACTTTTGGTTCTATTCATCCATCAAAATATGATTTGCAAATTTATTTGGAGGAGGGATTATACTTGTGCAATAATGATTCATTTGATGTTCTTGAATGGTGGAAGATGAGTACTCTCAAGTATCCAACATTATCCAAAATGTCTAAGGATGTTTTAACACCCCATAACCACTATTGCATCTAATCGCATTTAGTCCTTGGTAGAGTTCTTGATGATTCGAAGCTCTTTATCTCCAAAATAGTCATTTCACTTGTGCATTGTTGGATCGAGGCTCAACCCAACATAAAAAATCATTTGGTACTTTTCCAACTAAAAGCAATCTATTTAATATATTTGATAAATTTCATTCTCTCATTATCTACTTTTATTTCAGCATGAGTTAATGGAGGAGGAGATTCTTTATGTGAAACTTCCAGAAAATGTTTAGCAATGGAGAAGGATACTAAGCATCAATATATCATCTCGCATTTACTCTTTCCAATCTAATTTTCATTTATGATGTTTAATTTGGACTTATAGTTGTGCTATTTAATTTGGACATATAGTTGTGTTGTTTAATTTGGACATATAGTTGTGCTGTTTAGCAATGAGAAGGATACTTTTATTTGTGTTGTTTTCCTTAGTTGCTCATGATGGTAATTTGTTGCAACTTGGGCGCTTATCAAGACTATAGTTACTATAATTATGTTTATGTTTCAAAGATTTGTTGAGATTATTCTATTTTTTGGCATCTTAATAGATTACCTTGTCGCTATAATTATGTATGCTTGTATAGTTGTATTTAATGTGTGACTTTGTTGGTGGTAATTGACACTTATGGCAGTTGGTTGGATGGTCGGTTTTTTATTTTTCTTTTATGTTGTGACTAATATTCATTTTATCGACACTTTGGCTATTGGTTTTGACTTGCGGCTTTGGTTTCTAGCTTGGTGTGGATGTTTGGACTTGGCTTTGGTTTTGACCTCCGGCTTTGGATTTTCTTTTGCCTTGGTTGGGTTTGGTGGCTACTGTCTACTTCAACCCTTTCACTGGTTATCTTGGGTGATTTTGGTTGTCTTGGTTTCCTCCAGCTTTGTGGCAATTTTGACAGTTTGGCTGAAGACTATAGTTGGCTGCTATAATTATGTTTATGTTTCAGCATTTTAGTTTGAGATTATTCTATTTTTTGGCATCTTAATAGTTGGCTACCTTGCTACCATAATTATGTATGCTTGTATAGTTGTATTTGATGTGGGACTTTGTTGGGTTATTGGTCATGAGTTGGTTGGATGGAAAGTTTTTTGGCTATTTTTCTTCTTGGTGACTAATATGCTATGGTTAGACACTTTTGGTCATTGGTTTTGACCTGCGGCTTTGGTTTCTGGCATGGTGTGGATGTTAGGACTTGGCTTTGGTTTTGACCTCCGGCTTTGGATTTTCTTTTGCCTTGGTTGGGTTTGGTGGCTGATGTCTACTTCAACCTTTTCCCTGGTTGTCTTGGGTGATTTTGGTTGTCTTGGTTTCCTCCAGCTTTGTGGTAACTTTGGCAGTTTGGCTTGTTGACTACTATTGGTCTTTACTTATTTTTTGGTTTTCTATAGCTTTGCTTTTTCTTTCTTGGCTGTAGATGACCACCTATTTTCTGTTTGGATCATTAGATGATAGCTTCCTACTTTGTTTATTCTTAATTCTTAAGAGTTAAGGTGATAAGATCAACAGATGCTACACTTAGCTTGTCACTTGTGATATTACACATTAATGGGCTATGATGGAAAACTAAATAGATGTATGAGATACAACTTAGCTTGATGGTTGGTTGTATGTATTTTCAAACATTCAATTTAGTTTTTTGTAATTTATGTTTGTTATTATATTATGTACAAAGTTTTTTACATTTTTTCCCACAAACTCATTATAATTTTAACTTATTCAATGTTGAGTTTATTTTTTGATTATTCCACTACACTTTTACGATTATTAATCTTTCATTTTATCAATTTTTTGGAAGTTTTAAATTCACACAGCCACAAAGCTATTGACGGCATCAATGATTATTTATTTTAATTTTCTGAGCCCGTTCATTATGTTTATTTCATATTTTTTATTAGTTTTGTTTACATGAAGTGTAGATTATTATTTTGAAGTTTCAAGATTGGTGGTTGAAGGTTGAAGGCTTGAAGCTGGTCCATTGGTCCTATGGATTGGAATTTGGAAATTGAGAATCACTATTTTTTTTAGCTTTTATTGAATCAAACTTTGTATATGATCATGTAAATTTTTAGGTTGAATTTATTCTTATAAGTTGTAAACTTGTAAATTGTAATACTATGAGTTAGCAGTTTAAATTGTAATCAATTTTGTGTAAAAATAAATATTTTTGATTGTATATCTTTTAGCTTCTATTGAATTTTTTTGAATCAAACTTTTGATATTACTATTTTTTTACTACAGATATTACTTAATTTTTTTTACTATATAAGATTCAATTAAATAAAATTTTTTTACTTTTTCAAAAAAATTTTAATTTTTAAATAAAAATTAAGAATATTAAATATTTTTAAAATATAAAATTGAGCCAATTTTGAGCCGAACACGAGCCTAAAATGAACACGAATAATTTTTCGAGCCGAACACGAACACTCTATAAATGAGATATTTCGAACACGAGCCAATTTCGAACAATAAATAAATAAATGAGTCGAACACGAACAACATCTCAGCTCACTCAAGCTCGGCTCATTTACACTCCTACCCTAGGTCGGATAGTACCTGTCGAGCCGAAGACATACTATCCCGACAATCATTTTTATTATAAGCGGATGTGAGTCACTGATGCTTTCTTCCTTAATTGTGCAAACCAGCACTTTAGGTTGGTTGATGTTTGCTATGCTGACAATGACTCACCCGTGGATACACCACTCTTGGCAGATGTGAGTCCCCACACTTTCTCCTTGAGTTGGCCACCGAATACATATAGATATTATCTTCTTCAGGGTTTTGGATAAAGCCCTTAGTGGACCCTCCCCTACGAGCACTCTATTTGGATCACGTCCTTTTGCAACCCCATTAAGACACTACTTAGGCTACTCTTGGATTGGACAGTCCCCCTTTCCTAGTAGCCACCCCTGTGGTTGGAGAATTTGTTCAGTAGATGCAGATTCTCCATTGGTTCAAGAACTGAGATAGTCTGATATAAGCTCCTTCTCAGTGTGATCCCTCGCAAACAAATAGGGTCCATGATAAAGAAATAAACAAACAAATCCATTCGCTTGTGGATTAGGAATTCAAGCCCCTAGCGGCCCCATTCCCGAGCAAGAATCCTATCTTTAGGCTGACGCGAAAACTTCCTATAAGAAGAATGCTTGAGTTGAGATAATTCCCTAGTGGCTCTTGTAGTCGCCTTAGTCGATTCAATCTATTTTTCCACAAATAGATTACCCCGACGGTCATTTTGCTTTGAAAGATGTAAGTCTACTATGCATTCTTTCTAGCATGATCACACAAACCGACACTAGTTGTTGCATGTTACCTTGCTAATGTGTCACCCCTGAGGTCTTTTATTCTGGAAAGATGTGAGTCACATGCTTTCTTCCCTGAATTAACCGCTACAAACTGAAAGGCACCCCTTTGGTTAGATTCTCCTCGACGGAAGCTACTCCATTAGATCAAGAATGTTAGTTCAAGGCTAACATGGCTTATCGGTCCATCATAAAACGATGGGATCCATCAAATATAACTAAAAATAAAATTAGTTTTGATTATCTTTGAGCTGATTTAAGTCCCCCAGTGGCATTCACACAATAGTCAACCTAAGATTGGGTTCAATCCATTGCCTCGCCAACTGATCACCCCAGTGTTTAATCCCTATTTTGGAGGACATAAGTCTACTATGCTTTCTTACTAGTACAGCTGCTGCACATCGAAAGGCCATTCCTTTGGTTGGATAGTCCTACTATGTGGTTGGTAGACTACCCCTTTGGATTGGTAAATCTGAAGTAGGACAAGACCAACATGATCCCTACTCCGTGCGGTCCATCACAAACCAATAGGGTCCATCTCAAAATTCAAAATTTAAAAATCTGAAACAAAATCAACTTTTCCTCCTCAGTGGAGTCAAACTAAACAATCAAATCAATGAGCTTCTCTTTAGTGAGATGCAAATCCTTCCAATTTCCCTAGTGGAATCAATTCAATCCAACCCAAACTTGCTCCCTAAGTGGAAGGTTCACATCTTTTATCCCCGGTGGATTCCAAATTTTAATCCCTAGTGGATTTCATAACCTCTCATCCCCTAATGGATGACTTAAACCTGTACTCATAGTGGAAGGTTCACATACTCCATCCCTAGTGGATTCCTCCTTTGCTCTCTTTTGTTGTTGACATGAGTAGAGTCACATTGCACTAAGATCTTGATTCCTTCAGCACCTCAAGTTTAATAGTAGCTCATTTTTGTTAGTACTTGTAGTCATTTGGCATTGTCGATCATCTGGCCAAACTACACGTACTTTAGGCCACACCACAGCTATTGGGTGTCATTTGTTGACCTCACTTTTGGAGTGAGCTTTCAACTTCTTCATCTTAGACATAGGACTCCTCTAGAAACTGAGAGTTTCTTAGTCTTAAGACACTTCTAGGGATTAGATGAGCACTTAACCTAACCCTAGAGACTTAGGAAAGTTAACCATAAAAATAGGTTATGCCTTAGAGGTATTAGGAAAACTTGTCTACCCTATAGCTTGAACCCAATCCTTGCTTCCCTCCTTCAAACTAAACTTCAAATTCAAATCTTAAATCAATTCCAACTCAATTAATTTTCATAATATGAATCAAATCTCAAATGATTAAAACCCATGATCAATTCCAAATCAAATCTTAAATCAATTCCAACTCAATTGATTTTCTCAAATCACGAATCAATTCCAAATCAAATGATTGAAATCCATGATCAATTCCAAAATCCAAATTATAAATCAATTCCAAAACAAATGATTGAAACCTATGATAAATTCCAAAATCCAAATCATAAATCAATTTTAAAATAAATGATTGAAACCCATGATCAATTCCAAATCCAAAATCTTTCTTAAGCCCTTTTGATTTTATCTTATGGACTTAGCTCAAACTAAATTAAAATCACTCCAAACTCATTTATACTCATTTTTTCAAGTCAAATCATTGAACTTAGCTAAATCATTCTAAAATCAATCCAAACCTTTGGATTTTCTCTTCAAACAATCATTCCTCCAATCACATGAACATAATCTTCAAGCATCAAACTAACCCAAATTAAACCTATGTTCACCCTTTTGACTTGAAATTGTCAAATGAATCAAAACCCATTTGACTCGAAATCGGTTGCAATTGGATTTATATTTTCATTATAAGTTCATATGTGAGTTCAACCAAACTTGAATCAAGCCTTGATCAAGCCAATTAACACACTTAGGCTCACTTGACCCAAAGTGACCTAAAGCACCTTTTTGAGCCAAATTCTAATCCAACCCAAATTGGATTGAACTAAGCCCATCTAAGCCTTACATTATGAGCAACAATCATCCTAGGATGATTAATCACTCAAATTGGGTCAAACCAAGTCAAACCTAACCTTTGACCAAGTCAACACTTAGCCCAAATGAAATCTAAACTAACCAAAATCCATCATATGTCAAATTGATTGAAACCATTGATCTAAACTAGTTCATAATCAAAGATTGAACTTGATCAAGCCATCAATTGAGCCAAATCCAGCCTAATTGGCCACTTGACCTAAGTTGACCCAAGTTGACCTAAAAAGTCAAAATGGGTCAAATCTTGATCTAAGCCAAATTGATTGCAACCAATGGGTCAAATTTATTCTAAATTGATAGTTGAACTTGACCAAGGCTCCAATGGCCAACTAAACCCAACTTGACCTAAAAGGTCAAATTAACTTGAAATTCAACCAAACCAAAATTGATTGAAACCAAAGCTTGCAATACATTTCAAATGATCAACCAAGCCTAAACCAACCCATGACCTAACTAAATTGGGTCAAATGGGTCAAATTGGTGAACTTGAGCCATTTGACCTAAATGAACCTAAATGAACGAAAACCAAATATAAATCAAATTAAACCAAACCAATGATACCCATAGGCTCCAAATGATCATTTGAACTTGACCTAACCCATGGTTTGACCTAATTTGACCAATTGGTCAACCTAACCCAAATTGACCCAATTTGACTAAATAGGTCAAATTGAACCAATTCAAACCAAATTAACTACAAATTAGTTGAAATTTAACCCAACCAACTTTTGAATCATTTCAAATCTACCCAAATCAAAATAAAGGCCAAATGATCATTTTACCCTTAGGTCAAAGGGTATCCTAAGACCAAATTCACTTGGAATTTCGTCATATTCATTGTCAAGGCCACTTGGCATACTTCTAGTGGTCCACTTAGACACCAAGGAGGGTGGTGAACATGACCCAATCACCTTGGGTCGTCCATGACCCAACCCAAGGCCAAACCGACCCCTCCAATGGGAATTAAGCACTTGGAATCACAAATACTCTCACCTAGCACATGAGCACTCACTCTCCTTCTCTCTACTACCTAAAATGAATCACATGGAGTGCCTAACAGCCTAAACCAACTAACCAACCTCCTCCATTGATCAAAAATGGCATAATTACTCTTCTTCATCTGATCCAAGGAGGGTAAGATATACTCCCCCTCATTCCCACTCAAACTAGAGAGATTGAATTCGATTGAGCTCTAGAAATCGAAAGCAAGCTTCTCTAAGCCTTAGCAAGCATTCTTGAGCTCCCCCCATTTTCTCCTTCTCGATTTTACTTAAAATAGGGGAGATCCAAATTAATTCCAACTCATCCAATTCTCCACCAAACCTAAATTAAACTTGCAAGCACCATCAAGACACCTCATTGAGCTCAATCAAGTTGTTCCCCAAGTCACCAAGCCACGAGAAGGAGGACTTCGATCAAAGTCGATTGCCATTGATGGGAAGCTTGGTCAACCGAGCCATCCACTTAAAATCAAGGCTTGATACTTTCAACAGGGCTTTGTCTCTACTAGAAGAAGCTACCTCCTCCATTGGAAGTGTCGGTGATAGCCTACGGTGAGGTATTGCTCAAAATCGATCCTAAGATAAAAATTGTTTGGTCCTTTGCGAAAAGAATTATAATCCCATTAGATCTTGGCCATTGGATTCATTACTTGTGCTTCCCAAGGTGTGCTTGGGTGAGCAGATCGACGATCGATGGATGACATCCGCTCTCATGCTCGAGGAGATAGATCACACGCTATCCGTTCTGTGTGATTAGAATGAATGGTTGTGATTTAATCATGTTAGATCTCCCTCTAATTTAAGCCTAAACCATGGGATTAATCCCGGTCGTCTGATCTTAGATCGGACGGCCCGTCAAGAAAGCTCATCCACCGCCAGCTGACTCAGTAGCGGATGAGACAACTTAAATAACCTATCCCATCACGTCACGTAGAAAGCACGCCGCGTCAGCCGCCACGTAGCCCAACGGGATTAGGGGGTTTAATTAGCTTAATTAATCTAATTGAAATCTTGGAACTTCCAAAATTCATAACTAATTATAGAAAAATCTAAAAAATACAAACTCAACTTCATTTTAAAGATAATTCAGTGAGGAATAATATAAAATTTAAATCAAGTAACTTTGAATAGTGAACTTCACTCAATTTGGGTTTTATTGGAAATATAATTAGGCAAATTACTAATTAATTACTTCAACAATTAATTCCAAACTTCCTAGGGTTAATTATTGGGATGACCGCTGCCTCCCATGGTTTTCTTGGAATTTATTGTTGGATTAATTAGAGGAATTGCTTATTTCATCCTTAATCCCTCTCTCAACTAAATAAATGATTAATTAACCTATTAAATAGTGATAAATTTATTAATTAAGTTGGTTAATCATCATGAAATAGTGAATGGACTTAGGGAATGAGATTAGGAATTATTTTTCAAATCTTTTCCCCTAAGTTTATTCCATTTGGATAAAGACTTAAGTAATTTGCAAATTGATTAATGATTTAATCACTTCACTAAATGACTTAATTAATTAAACTCAAAAACAAATTATTCCAGAACTTAATCACTTAATATTGGTTAGATTCTTAGGTGTTCAGTAACCCTTCAAAAAAATTATAATAAAACTACATGTGTAGGATGGTTATGAAAGTACTTAATTAACCCTTTAGCTTAATTAATCAGTAATTGTGAGGTAATTGCATTAGGCCCCTTTATTTCTTAGGTGCATTGCTGATTTAAATTCTATATGGTTGCATATCATATGTTGGCTCATAATTACTTGTTTAATTATGTTAAAGTGGTGTAGGTAAGGGGTAATTAATGGATTTAATTCACACATTAACTTAAATAAAATAGAAAATCAACCTAATTGTTCTAAGAATAAACTAAATCAATTCACATATGGGGGAAATGGATTAAGACCAGCAAACTCTTTTCACATTTCCTAAGTCTAACCAAATTCAAAAAAAATAAAAATCTCCTTAAAGAATTTTGATTCACTTTAAATTATCTTATTTCATAGGATTGTCTTTAAGAATTAATTAGGCTGAATGAAGTCATATGCTTACATCACTTTATTTCTTTCCAAGCATGCTAAATATTATTTTTCATATGAAATCATGTATTCATATATTTTGAAAAATCAGTTAAATAAAATGTTTCCTTTTATGTCAAATTGCATGCTTTGGCTAATTCAAACCAAGTCAAACCTAAAGGTTGACCAAGTCAACACTTAGCTAAAATGATTCTAAACTAGCCAAAATCCACCATAGGCCAAATTGGTTGAAACCATTGATCAAAACTCATTCATGATCAATGTTTGAACTTGACAAAGTCATCATTTGAGCTAACCAGCCCAATTGGCCACTTGACTAAGTTGACCTAACTTGACCTAAAAGTCAAAATATGTCAAAACTTGATCTAAGATAAATTGATTACAACTAATGGGTCAAATTCATTCCAAATCACTTGTTGAACTTTAAAGCTCCAATTGGCCAACTCCAACCTAGCCCAATTGTCCTTGAACAACTTGACCTAAAAGGTCAAATTGAGCCAAATCCAAATCCAAACCAAATTTATTGGAAACAAAGATAGCAATCCATTTCAAATGATCAACCAAACATAAACTAACCCATGACCTAACCTAAATAGGTTAAATGGGTCAAATCAGTCAACTTGACTCATTTGACCTAAATGAAATAAAATGAACCAAATCCAAATATAAATCAAATTGAACCAAACCAATGATGCCAAAATATTTCAAATGGTCATATGAACTTGACCCAAATCGTGGTTTGACCCAATTTGACCAATTGGTCAACTTGACCCAAGTTGACCTATTTTGACCTAAATGGGTCAACATGAGCCAAATCATATCGAACTAACTCCAAATTCATTGAAACTTGGCCCAACCCATTTTTTAATCATACCAAACATATTCAAATTGAAATCCAAGCCAAATGATCATTTACCCCAAGGCCATAGGGTAACCTAAAATCAAAACCACTTGGAAATCGATCAATTTCTTTTCATGGACACTTTTTTTAGGAAATTAGGATAATTTTATTGCCACATAAAAGGATACAAAGTCCTTAGAGGGGGAAAATCTCTAAGCTAATGCTCAAAAAGCTACAAAAAGACCTAAGGAGATAAGCCCCCTAGCTAATACATTAGAAAAAAAAAGAAGCTAAACACAAAGGAAATAGAGGTCCATAACAAAAAATCCTTGAGATTAGCAGCAACTTCCCTCTGCTCCTTATAAAACCAGCACAAACCAGCAATAAAGGTCTCCCAACCTGTACTAGAGATCATCCTATGTTCCTGAAGAAGCCAGCACAATCCAACAACAAAAGTCTCCCAACCTTTATAAGGGATTTGCAACAAGCTTGGAAAGGGATTAGTTTAGATTATGCAGTAGGTATTTAAGCATAAGGTATAAAAGCAAGAAAGAAAGGCTCAGGCTCAGTTATTATTGTCTTAAGGAGCATCACTATATGTAAGCATCCAAACTTTGAATGAAGGATTACAATAGCATATAGCACTACTAGCCAAAAGAGGGAAAGGGAAGCATCATGACCATCATTGCCAACAAACCTCTTGTAACACCATGTCAAGTGATGATGTCGATGAACCCAAAGAGAAAAAACCTATAACCAAGAACAAACAACTAACCCAAAATGGAGAGCATCAAAAAGATTGCTAAAGATCCGAAAAAAAAAGAAAACCACAAAATATTGGACAAGTGGACCAGAAATTTCATGTAAACACCTCTATTAGAATAGGAGAGAGTGCAAAACAAAAAGTTAAAAAAAATACAAAAATAGAAAAAAAAACTAATGAAGGGAAGACCAGCCCCATCCCATCCACAAAATTTAAAAAAAACCATACAAGAAAATAACTTATGGTTCATGAGAAGGAAAAGTAAAGCCCAAACCAACAGAAGATAAAAATTGACATAATTTGATCCAAAAAAATTAGGGAAGAGCCAAAGCTCCACAGGAAGAAAAGGCTAAAAAGGCTTAAAATTTTTTAACATAAGGCAATCTAATTTTATCAAGATTAACAAGACCCCTAAAAAGTAAAGGAATATCATCATTATAGAATATTCAAAGAGAGGACTTGGCTCCCCAATTAGCAAGAAAATCATCAAGAATTGCCTTCCCAATAAATAAGAGATTTGATAATCTAGGTTAGCAAGAAGCCTCCTAGTATGGTTAAGTAAATAATACACTTCAGCATTACCATGAGCTCTAGAATTTATTAATTCAAGAAGAAGAAGAGCATCAACTTCAAACAAATTCTTCTAAAATCCTTTTTGTAAGTAGACAGAGATCCCATAGTGAAGACCTTTGAGCTCAGAAAATAACATAAAATAGGGTTCTAAAGGGGCAGCAAATGCAGAGATAACCTGGCCACTACAATCTCTTAAAATCCCACCGTAACCATAATAGCCATTAAAAACCAAGCCATCAGTGTTAACCTTAATGACATGATAATTCGACTTCTTCCAGTATATGATTTTCTGGTTAGGAGAAGTCTTACAAGAAGGAAGATTAATTCCAAAGTTGAATGTCATATACTTGTACCCTTTAAAACTAAAGAAAGTAAGAAGATTACTTTAAAAAGAGACATAATTTTACATTTAGCTCTAGCAATAATACGATGATAGTTCATTGGTATATTATGATGCTTAGCATCATTTCTTTCCATCCAAATATACCACATAATAGTAGTGGATAAAACAACTTTCACATGGCCTTTAGAAGTATAAGAGATAAAAGTTTCAGGAAGTTGCATAATAGAAAATGATCCATTAAAATGGAAAGTGTTATTCTATCATAAAACTCAAACCTTAACAATAGGCTATTCATTAAAACATGATCCACGTTCAAGTGATACCACATTGGCATTTAGAGGGGAGGTGAAAGCCATTTTCTAGAAGGGTAGCATCAATAGGAATGTAATGCTTTAGAATGCACCAAGTTAAAACTGAAAAAGAGTAGGGATAGAAATATTCCAGATTTTAGTGAAAACTAAGGACTCTTGAGTTTTAAGTCTGAAGGAATGCCAAACATCCTTAAAAATAAACTCTCCAAAGGAGGAATTTTTAAAGAGGATTTGGTTAGAATTATTAGGTGATGGACAAATTGTAAGGATTTTGTCAACTATCACAATAGGGATAAGGGAAATTAATTGAGTCACATCCCAATTATTCTGAGTAATGAACTAATTAACCTTAAGCATCACAGTCGAATGAGTTTTGAGTAAGGAATCAATAGAACCTTTCCCCAGCCAATTATCTTGCCAAAAGAAGGAGGAGCCCGAATTCACACCCCAAGAAATTAGATTCTTAGCATTCCACTTGATGTTACAAAGTCTTCTCCACACAAGAGAATCCCCATGTTTGAAAGCACAAGTGAGGGGTGTTTCCAACAAGATTTAAAAGCATAAATTGAGACCAAGAATTATGTTTGTTTCTAAAATTCCATCACATTTTATGAAAAATAGTTAATATAATCTTCTAAAGTTTCAACCCAAACCACCTTCATTAAAATCACAATAGTTATGCCAAGCCCAATGAACTTTCTTGAAGAAGAGTTAGAACCCCAAAAAGCAAAAGAAGTCTATTTATCCTTTAATAATAGATGGGTACAATAGTGGACAATTGATACAAAAGCAAATAGCAAAGGGTACTTTTGATCAGGATAAGTCTAGCACCAAAGGAAAGTAAGTGGAACTCCCAAGAGTTTATTTATTTATTTTATGAATGACTTCATCAAATAAAGAAGATCTTTTTGTTCCTCTATATAAAGGAGTACATGATACTTGATAATTTGATCAAAGCTGTAATACTCTTAATAGCATTAATCTTAGATAAGGAAATAACAAATTAGAATAAAAAACAACTTTGTCAAGATTAATCTTCAAACCACTTTCTTATCAAATGGAGTTAGAAATTGCATAATTTTTAATGTAGAGTAGAACCATTGTAAAATATAATGAAATCATCAACAAAGTTGAGGTGAGAAATAGGAAAGGCACCACTAGATTTATAGTGCATGTTAGAATTTTACAAGCATCGCTCAATACTGAGAGATATTCCACAAGTAATAATGAAAAGGGCAGATAAAGAATCCCTTGCCTTAGCCTCATGAAGAAAAGAGAAAAATCATGAATTTCACCATTAACAAGTGAAAACCAAGAATTCAATACTATTCTTAATTAAAGTAATAAATTGACTTGAAAATCTAAATAAAGCCAAAATTTTATATAGGAAAGCCCAACCAATGTTATCATAAGCTTTAGAAATGTCCAGCTTAAAGAGTAGGTTACCACTATGAACTTTGGCATTTAAGTCATGGATCATCTCTTAGGCTAATAGAACATCATCAGAAATAGATCTCCCTTTAACAAAACCTGTTTGATTGGGGGAGATAATTTTAGAGGGCAAAATACTTAACCTTTTAGTCAAAATCTTGAGTTTATTAAAAAAGGAACAAGGGTTAATTGGCCTAAAGTCACTCCAAAGTTCAAGATTGTCTTTTTAGGGATTAAAATAATGGAAGTGCAAGAAAAATATTTGGGGAGGATACTACTCTTGAAGTAATCAAAAATAGCTTTAACCAAGTCCTCTTTAATGATACTCCAACATTTTTGAAAAAAATAAGGTAGTAAATCCATCAGGGCTAGCCACAAAATCTGTATTCATATTTTACAAAATGTTAGCAATTTCGAATTCAGAAGGAAGTGAAGTAAGCATCTTATTATCATCATCAAAAATTAGATTAGGAATAACTTCTGGCAAGGAAATCTCATCATAAATCACATTTTTATTAAGGAGCTCATTAAAAAATAAAATGACAGAAACAATAAGCTCACTATTTTCAATACACCAGACACCATCATTAGTGTTAATTTTTGAATGTGAGTTAAAACCTTTCTTTTAACCGTAGTCATGGAAGTATTTAGTATTTTGATCACTATCGATATCCATTTCATACAAGTTTTTGCGACCAATAGGTCTCCTCCATGTCTTGGTAACATGTTAATTATTTTAGCTTTTAATAAAGAATTTTCATGGATCATCAAATGATCTTTAAAATTATATAACCTCATGTTCTATTTCTTTGCATCTTCTAAAGCTTTTTGCCACCAATAGGTCTCCTTTTCATGGACACTTAGCATCCTCTTAGTGGACCAAATGGTCACAAATGAGGATGGTGCACATGACCCATTGGGTTTGGGTCAGCCAAACCCAACCTCAGGTCAAAATTGACCACCTCACTTAACATAGGCACATGAGAATCCTTCCTCCACTCATGTCAAGCACATGGGAGCTTCACTACTCCACTCCACACCCAAAATTGAATGCCATCACACTCTAAACAGCCTAACAAACCCATTTAATGGGGTGAATTGGATCAAAATGGCAAAAGAGCTTGTGGTGGTCCGATCCTTCAAGGAGGAGATATACTACCCCTAATTTCACTTGAATTGCATTCTCTAGAATTTGATTGAGTAAGAGGAATCCATAGGAAGCAATTGCAAGTCTCCCCAAGCTCCCCCAAGCCAATTGGATTTCCCCATTCTCAATTTCTTCAAAACTTAAAATAGGGGAGGTAGCAAGATTTTCCAATTGATCCAATACTCAAATTTAGTCCAATTCACTTTGCAAGAACCTTGAGGGAACCCCATCAAGCACACCCACACCTTCATCCAAGTCCTCAAGCAAAAGGAAGAGTGCTCTAGACCAAAGCCGCAATCACTTGAAGGACACCTTGGTCCATAGAGAGATCTACTCAACTTGAACACCTCAAATCATCAAGTGGCTTCATCTCAAAGCTACCTCTGATTTGAGCACCGTGATAGCCTCCGGTGAGGTATGCCTTCAACCCAAGCTTAAACTAAAGAGTGTGTGATATTTTATGAAAGGAATTTTCATCTCATGTAAAACTAGCCATTGGATGTCTCCTCCCTTGCATGATGAAGGTGTGGGTTGAGTTTGAGATCAATCTGAGCTCAATCGAGCTCAGATCATGCCATTCAAGATGGACGCGGTGGCCATTCCCCATAATAGATGGATCATGGGCCATCCATCCACGTGATTTGGATGGACGACCATGATCAAGATGTGTAAAATCCTCTGATTTATCCTATTAATATTGCGGGCTTGATCTCATCCATCTGATCCTTGAACGGATGGATGAGGAGAAAGCGCATAGCGCCGCCGCTGATGCGGTGCTATGATGTGACAACTTAAGTGCCCTCTCCCATCACACCATGTGGAAAGTGCACACACATCGCCTCCATGTGCCGATAGATTAGTCATATAAGTGTTTAATTACTTAATAATCATGGAAACTTTAAAATAACATAACTAATTCTAGAAAAATCATAAAAATACAAAGTAAAATACACGATAAAGATATTTCTTTGGAGAATAATCTAAAATTATTTCCAAAGGATTTTGAATAGTGTATTTACTTAATTACGGTTTCAATGAAAACTTAATAACCCTAATTACTCCCTAATTATTTCATTAATTCATTTTAAATTTCTTTAGTGTATTTAGTGGGATGACCTCTGCCTCCCCTATTTTTCTTGGAATTTATTGATGAGTTAATTAGGGAAATCATATAATGAATCTTTAATCACCCTCTTAATATAATTGCTTAATTAAGCATGAACAAGTGGTTAATCCTTTTATTAAGTCAATTAAGCATTTCTTAAGTGAAGAAGAGGTTTATGGAATGGATTTGGGGAATTTTTCCTAAGCCATTTCCTAAACCCCTTTCCATCCCTAATCCAAACTTAATTAAGGGCTAATCCACTAATCACCTACTTAATTAATTTGATAAAATTTTCAAATAATCTAGAACTTAACTAATTCATCTTGGGTAGATTGTTCAAGTAACTTAAGAAAATTAAAATCCAACCCACATGTGTGGAAGGGTTATGAAAGTACTTAAATTAAACCCTTTAGCTTAATTAATCACTAATTGTGAGCCAATTGCATTAGGCCCTTTCTTTCTTAGGTGCATTTGATTAAATTCCTTGATTTTTATGTCATATATTACATTGGCTCATAATCATTTTATTAAATATGTTAAAGTGGTGTATGAGGGGTAATTAATGAACTTAATTCATCTTAACCTAAACCAAAATATAAAAAATCATCTAATGGTTCTAAAATTAAACTAAAATAACATATGTGGGAAATGGGTTAGGACCAGGAACCTCTTCACATTTCTCAAATTCAAATTAAACTCAAAGAAAACTAAAATTTCTTTAAACAAATTTGATTTTTTAAATAACTCTATTTCAAAGGATTGTCTTTGGAATTAATTAGTGAATGAATTTACATACTTTCATCACTTTATTTCTTTCCTAGCATGCTAAATATGTATGCCATATAAAAATCATGCATTCATGCTTTTTAAAAAATTAAATTAAAAATGAAATGTTTCCTTTATGTCAAATTGCATGTTTTGGCTAAAGTAAGAATATGAATGACCATTATCACTATCAAATCAAAAATTACTTTCAAAGCTTATGAATCAAACATCAACTGAAAGGTATGCTACTTATAATTATTTATGACTTGCATGTGAGTAAAATATAAAGATGTGCATAGTTGGCATTCCTTCTCTCTTTTTAGCATAGTTTTGAATAGGATTTGGCAAAGTGTATAGTTCATTTGAAAAGAACACAATACTTGCTTAAATCCATTCTTATTTATTCCTTTGTTATTAATTAAGAAGGGCATCCACACTTACACATATAAATTGCATAAACAAATCAAACAAACAGACACAAACTTTTGCATCTTTCTTTTTCTATTCATTTTTTTGTACATGTATATGTATTTAAGGAAAGTGGTATATTAGTCTGGACAACCCTAGGGTTGTGAGGCTTTAAGTAGCCCTAAGTCTGTTACCTTACACCCCTTGTGCTAACAATGGCACCGTACTCACTTATGCCTTTCATACATACATGTGTGCATATGAAAAATGGACAAAAGAATCCCTATTTTTCTACTTAAAAAAATCATGCATCGCAAAAACTTTCAAATTTCCCAAATAAATTCTCTTAGCATTCATCATTAAAGTGTGCTAAACATTTCCATTTGCATGTATAGATATGCTTAGGATTCATCCATATGCATGTTACACATGTTGGGAAAGAAATAAAGTGATGTGTTTTGTGATAGTATTTCACTTTACTTAATCTTAAAATATCTTTCTTTTTGAATAGGTTTATTTAGGGAAATTATAAACTTAGGATTAATTAAAATACATAATAAAATATTCACTAAATAAAAAATAAATATGAATCTACCTTATAAATTACTTAAGGTAAGGAGGAAAGAGAAGTTATATTTCTCTTTTCCTCTCTTTACAACTTAGTATAATTGTAGATTCACTTAAACCAAATCAAAATACAAATAAAAAAATCAACCAAAGCAACTAAATCACTTACATGAAACAAACCCTCTAAGTTGAACATATACTTAGAAAACTTCAACCTTAAAGCCTAGCTATATACCACACAAACCTTAAATAGCACACACATTAGTAAGTCACCATTTCTAGCTTTAGGTTTGCTATGCATGGTTTGATATTTTATTTTATTTGTGATGTTTATTTTAGTCCGATGTTAAGGTGCATAGATGAATGGTAGGCAATCTTAGTCTAACCATTATCTTCTGTGGGGATTGTGCTTAAGTGTATATAATAAAATATAATTGCTTTTGTATGCAAGTACTTATACCCCTAAGCATAATCCAAAATAGGCAGTGTGGACTTGTTACCCAGTGGGTGCTAAGTCCAATATATATATATATATATATATATATATATATATATATATATATATATATATACATATATATATATATATATATATATATATATATATATATATATATATTTTATATTTGTATGATTTTATTTTCTTTTAGATTTCCTTTATTTTATGTACTTTTATAATTAGGATTTTGGAATAATTATTATGGGGGATTAGGATGAGCATTGCTCATAAGATCATGTCTTATGTACCATGTGAAGCCTTTGGAGAAACTACATTCCAACCAACCAAAAGAAGAAAGAAGAAAGAAGAAAGAAAAAAGAAAAAAGAAGAAATGAAGATTGAAGAACCCCATAACATGAATTCCTTGCTTAATTATAATTAATTCATTTGCAATCTGGGTTTTATAAGGGTAGAGCTCATACCCAATATTTTTTGGTTTAGTGGAGTCACCACAAATGGCCTTTTATTCTTTGCTAGTTTTATAAATTGATTGATGTTTGTTTAACTTATTAAGATGGCATCTTTTCCTAGTTTCTTCCTGCTTGATGTATGGCGATGATGATTAGGCTCTTAGGAAAATAAATTTTCTATCCAATTAAATAACTCAAATTAAAATAAATAACTCATAACCTCATTTAAAGCTTAAGTTATAAAATCAAGATAAAAGAATTAGCAACCCTTATGGATGTTGTATTACTTTTCTAATATCATGCATAAAAAAGCATATTGTTTCACTCTTGATTAGAGGGCTTCCACCTTTTCCGTGATAACTTTTGATTTGAGAGCCATGGTGGAAACACACCTTATCTTCTGATTTTGGCCTATAATCTAATTTCTTATGCATTTGGTATATAAATCCCAAAGCCTGTGTCAAATTGATTGTCCAAAATAAAAATAAAATGTAATAAAATTTGCATTATATTTAAGTCATTAAAGCATGCCCTACATGATCTAGTCTCTTAGGTAGTGTGTTTAAGGACTTAGTCTCTTTCTAAATAAACAACAAATTAGCTATCTTGCAAAAGCAATTGACTTGCCTATATATTTTAAAATCATAGGAGGAGTTAGTTGGTGGCCACCCCAGTGAAGTCCAACAGGTGATTTATCCTCTCTTACGGAGGTAAACCAAATACCCATTTTTTCCTTAGATTTAGGTCGTGCTTCTGTCCCTCGCCAAAGCTAGTAGATTTAGGTTCAAGGGTTACTACTTCCCTTTGGGGGCTATAAGCATAAATCCTCATCTCTTAGCTTAACATTTCTATGACCTTGTAACATAGAATTATAAGCCTTAACATTCCAATAAAAATTCAACTCAAACAAATTACTACAATTTCAAAAATGTAAATCCCAACCATAGGGTAGTTTGGGATGCTTACTTGGCTTCCTAGTATCTTAAGTATCCCCTACTTATTTTCATTTGGCTTCGATAAAAACTCCCTCCTCTTGATCGATCTTACTTGACTTTCTAAAATAAATCAATCGATTGATAGTCATACCTTCTCAAAATCGTTGGAGACAATGATCATTTACCTTAATCGAGAGTATTCTTAAGGAATCATCTTAGGATGTAATTAATTATGGGGCTTGCCCAGGAACTTAACAAAACCCATTTAAAATAAACCCTATTTTACTTTTCCATGTAAAGTGGGGAAGAATCTTGGTACATTAAGACCCATAGTCCTTAGGAGTTCTTATTAAGGTGATTAGGTCCATTGTAGGGTGGTGACTTATATCTCTTGAGATAGTACACCTTTCCTCAATGCTATACCCGATCACCCTAATAAAAACATCTGTGGATCTACGTGGCATCCCAACAAGAATTGATATATATATATTTCTATATTTATCCTTCTTTTTCCTAAAGAGATAGATGAAGTAGATATATATAAAAAATATTTTCACCATAGATTTTTTTGCCACTTGGGATGGTTCCTCTCTCCATCTTTGGTAAATGATCATTGTCTCCAAGTATCGATAGTAGGCTTGTACTTTTGTATGAATCCAAGACTATTTTTCTTTCCATTGGCACTTAGTTTATTTCATCCTTAAGTTAAGCTACCTAACATCTTTAGGTTTTAGGACCTCACCCCGTGTTGGTCTTAAAACCCCCGTTGGCTTCCCCAATGGGTAAAAAAAACTTAATAAAAGAGAATAATTAAAGACTTCCTCCTTACCAAATTTTCATTCTAAAAATAAAGAAAAATAAATCCTTTATGAAAAGTCTCAATTTCCAAAAGCACTTTTTCAAAATACACTTAATAAAATATTTTCACTACATCTAACAATATTTATAATTGTTAAATGTAGAAACATTTCAAAAATAAAACCAACAATCATAACTTCCAAAAGCACAAATGAACTTCTTTACTCAATTCATTTTGATGAAGACTTCATTTCAAAAAAAAATCCAACAATCCTAAACTTTCAAAAAGCACAAAATTTGAATATGGGCCTTTCCATTCAATACATCCAAATGTGTTGGATGGATGTTACATCTTCAAGACAAAATAACTTTGAAATTCCACTCAATACCCTCATGTGTTAAGTCAATTCATTTTCAAAAGCAATATGAAACCTCTTCAAATAACATTTATTGAATGATTTCATTTTCAAAAATAAAAAATAATTTTTTCAAAGCACATATGAAACCTCCCCATTCATTATACCACATTTATTGAATGGAGGTTTCATTTCCAATCAAATCAAAATTAATTTCAAAACACATATGAAACCTCCCCATTCAATATACCATTTTATTGAATGGAGGTTTCATTTCAATCAAAATCAAAATAAATTCTCAAAAGCACATATGAAACCTCTCCATTCAATATACCCACATTTATTGAATGAGGTTTCATTTCCAATCAAAATGAAAAAAAATTTCAAAGCACATATGAAACCTTTCCATTCAATATACCCATATTTATTGAATGGAGGTTTCATTTCAATCAAAATCAAAATAAATTCTCAAAAGCATATATGAAACCTCTCCATTCAATATACCCATATTATTGAATGGAGTTTTCATTTCAATAAAATCAAAATAAACTTTCAAAAGCATATGAACTCTCCATTCAATATACCCAAATTTATTGAATGAAGATTTCATTTCAAATAAAATGACATTATTTTGAAATGCCACTTAACATATTCCATATATGATTTGTTTGGAATTTCTCTTTCAAAAAGAAATAATCATACATGAAAATACATCTTTGAAAAATGAAACATATGATTTCCATCTTACATACCCAAATTTCTTAAATGAAAATCTCTCTTCTCAAAATCAACAAAAACAAAATTTTCAAAACACATTTGGAACTTCATTTTAGCATACCCATTTGCTAAAGTGAAGTCTCCTTTTCAAACACAAAAAAAAACACATTTTTTGGAATTTCATTTAGCATACTCAAATTTTCTAAGTGAAATCTCACCAAATAAAACACATTGGAACTTCATTTTGCATACCAAATTTGCTAAAGTGAGTCTCCATTTTCAAAACAAAATAAACACTTTGGAACTTCATTTTATCATACCATATTTGCTAAAGTGAAGTCTCCATTTTAAACAAAATCAAAACAAGAACACATTGGAACTTCATTTAGCATACCACATTTGCTAAAGTGAATTCTCCATTTTCAAAATAAAAAAGAAAACACATTGGATTTCTTAGCATACCCAAATTTGCTAAGAATCCAATTTTCAAAATCAAATCAAAAAATAAAAAGAAACACATTAGGATTTCCTTAGCATACCCAAATTTGCTAAGGATCCTATTTTTAAAATCAAAATCTCTAAAAATAAAAGAAACACATTAGATTTTCTTAGCATACTCAAATTTGCTAAGAGTCCTATTTTCAAAATTTTCCAAAAATAAAACACACTTGGATTGTTCATTTTAGCATACCCAAATTTGCTAAATGAGATTCCATTTTTCAAAATCATAAATGATTCACAAAATAAAGCAAACAAAGAAAAAGAAGAAATTGTTTTTCAAACACCCCACTTAGCATACCCAAATTTGCTAAGTAAATTCCAAAAATCTCAAATCAAAAATCAAATTGACCTTTACTTTGACATACCCAAATTTGTTAAATAAAGGGTCCTCAAAATAAAATAAACAAAATTTCAAATTCAGATATGAACCTATGGAAGCAACTCTTCAAAAATATATGAACCCATTTTCAACATATCCAAATTTGTTGAAAGTGGATTCTACATTCAAAAAATTCTCTTTCCAATAAATCTCGAAATCTCTTCTAAATCTATTTGAGCTCAACTTAACACTTTCAAGATGTTGAGTATGGGTTCAAATTCTAAATTCAAACTCAGAAATTAACAAAATAGAATCTGATTCAAGTTTATTTTCAACATTGTAGACTCGCTCAAGATATTTAGTTGATTGCAATGGAAGCAAAAGTATGTGTTCACTTTTCATGGGATGGACTTGGCCCCAGATCGCTAGCCTTCCCGACTGACTATGCCCACCTCATCCACTTTGGTGAGGCTTTGAGAGAATTACATGTGAGGGAACTCCCTCATGATCGCAGTAGAGCACGGTGACGGGCAAAAGTCGGTCATCAGATCGACATGCCATCGATTCCAAATATTCCCTCACAAGAGGAAGGTAGTGGTTCCCACAATAGTAGTGCGCGACGGCGTGTCGCGCCTTTGTTCCCCATGCCGCCAGGCTAAGCACCCACTCACTAGCACCTCCAAGGGGAAGGCTCTCGATCCTGGGATTGTCTCCGAGGTTGGGTTGGCTCTACTCGCTTGCCCTACCAGACCCAAGAAATAAGAACCATGATAAAGTGGTACCACACGCATTGCTGGGGGAAATGGAGGCTACTCATTGTAGAGGAGTCCATGATGGTTTCCACTGTTATAGAACCGCCCACCCTCTCTGGTCCGACACAGAGAGGATGCTAGAGGATTTCTATTCCACCGCTGGTTCAATTCTCACCGAAGAGGAGGAGGTCATGCCAACCTCCATTCAATATGTCGAGTGGGGATGACCATCGTCTGGGGCTCAATTTGATTTGAGATCTCATTCCCCATAGTGTGGGAAGCATATTAGGAGAGAGGGCCAGAGGCCCACATCAATTCATGTCACTAGTGGAGGTAATACATAGTGCGCCTCTACACTTATGGATTTTCCACGGCCACCGTGCCAACCATACACAATATCTTACTTTCGGACTACACATCATAGAGTCTCCATTCGAGAGAGTCATCCTCCACCACCGCTTCTCCCCCCTGCCCACCATCTCCCATGTTAGCATCTATTTCACCAAGGCCATGAAGGCCGCATCGGGGGAGAAGAGGTCCCCCGTGATCTAATGGCCAGAGATCTCCCCATCTACACCTTATGGCGGGTCATCCGCTAACCTTCACCCAGTAGTGGTGAAGAAGGAATGGTGACCCCGGCATTGTAGTCATCCCATCACCACCACCACAGAAAGATACATAGATGGTTGCAGCTGCAAGGAGAGGTGACAGCGCACCTATGATGATAGATCCTCCTAGAGTGTCACTCCATACGACAATGAGAAGTATTTCTTCCAAAGTATAGCCCTCATAGGGTTAACTCTCCACAGGGAGGTCGTGCCTTCATTACATGATAGTGATCCCACCACCAGATCCTTGTGCTTGTTTAGATAGACCATTCTCAAGATGATATTGTAGCTAATTATCTCATGGAGAAGAAGAAATCTTAGGATATGACTAGTCCGATGAGGAGAAAGTCACTTTGATCCCAATTGAAGATGATTTAGAGATTCAAGGGTTCACATGGTAGATACCGGGTTCTCTCTCCATGAGCGGGACTATGGAAGGTGGAGGGCAGAAGACACTACTCACCCAACACCTCAACAAAGATAAAGAAAGATGAGATAGATAGATGGGGAAACAACTCAGGACTTGTTAGCAGTTTTAGCATTCAATTAAGCACCCATTCATCCTACTATATGAGACTAAGTCAGTAGTTGGTGCATGTCTTGGATCCAAATAAGACTTTACCTCTAGTAGAGCAAGGCACCAGATGTATAGAAGGTAGTGATAGTACCTCCATACAAGAAAAGATATCAAGACCATGAGCAGCAGTGAGAGAAGCATTGGCTGCTCAAGGGGAGGATCATCGCCCAAAGGGTAGACCCTACCCAGAGGAATTTGATGCCATCCAATATCCTAAGGGTTTTACCTTCTTTCAAGACTTGATTGGAACCCGAGGCATACATTGCACATTTTGGGTCCAGTTGTTGCAATGCTGGTGGCAATGATGCTTTACTCTTCCATCTCTTTGTCAAGATTTTAGCGTATAGCCTTTGATTATGAACTTCCCAATAGTTCAAGAAGAGTTTTCTTGAGTTGGAGCAACTCTTCATCAAGAGGTTTTGAGCTCAAAAAGGGTGACTATAGAACATGTGGCTCAACAAACCCGTGAGTCCTCATTGATTACATTCTCGATGGCATAATTTGAGTATGAAATGTGAACCATACTATCTCAATAGACACCATTGAGATTCGCTTAAGAATATCCATGGCGGTCACTTCATGCTCAAAGGTTTCACCATCAAACTTTTGAGAAATTAATCAACAAGGGCTAGCTTACAAGGAGAAGCCAAACCACCTTTTCCGATCAACAAAGAACATAAAGCTTATGAGAAGAAGCCAGTGATAGTAGAGACAAGGGAAACAACCACCAGAGCAGCTTTGAGAGACTTTGTGCTCCACAGCTGCCACTTCCACCTCCTCTACCACCACGACTAGCCACACCCTCCATGGCCTCACCTCCTCCTCACCACATCATGAAGAAGTGGTACACATACCCGCCAGTAGCTATGGTCCACCTACTCTTTTGGATAAACTTAACAAGCCTTATTCATTTAAGAGGGAGGTAATCAAGAAGATCTTTAAGAATCTCTTAAAGAAGCTGATTTTAGCTACCAAACCTAGAGACCGAGGAAGTGGGCAAAAGCAATGATCCTAACTTTTTCCCTACCACCCAGTATGCTAGGAAGATTGCTTCACATTTAAGGACTAGCTTGAACATAGCTTCAAGACTGTTATATAGTCATCCGGGAATACCTTATGGAACAACCATCCAGTTCCATTAGGTAATCCTTGGGGATACTTGTGATCCTTCCAAAACCAAAGAAGGTTGGGATATCTCCTTATCCAAAACCTCTAAGAAAATTATCTCAAAATCAAGAAACTTTCCTTGTAGGTGCCTGAGCCAGCTCAAACCTCCAACATCAAGGAAGGTTTGCAAGTTGCCAGAGCCAACTCAAGGAAAGGGGAGCTCAAGCAGTAAAGAGGTGCCTGGATAGCTAGTAGCACAACCACCGACCAAGTCCAGCCTCTAGTCCACCATTACAACTACCACATCAGCGACTACCTCTACTTCGACTAACTCTTCTTCTTCTAGTAGACATCTTATATCAATGGATGAGGGCATCAAATCCTCACCCTCTTACTTTACTTGATTTCTACTATGTACCTCCTATCAAATCCAAGAAATTGAAGAATAAAGCTAGCTTGAATTATATCTGTGTCACTTCTGATGGGTTGTCTAAATCTATTCCTAATGATAACTCTTCAAGTCTAAATAATAAATATAATTCTATCTTCCTCTTTTGATTGAGTTGATTTTCCTTCTCTAAATACAAGTTCACCTCTTGAGATAGACTTGGAATCATCCAATTTGAGGGTCCCATAGGAGAAGCTTAGGTGAGCGATGTGTGTAGAATCTTCCATTACCCTACCACAAGAGATCACCAAGTCAACCTCCATAGTGGCAAGGTTCTACCTCCTAGGCACCTCAAGATAGAGGAAACAAGTCATCATTTAGGATCGAGAAGCCCTCCACGGATGCTCCACCCTTGGATATGCTGGAGGATCACCCAAGGTGGACTACAATCCTCTCTCACCTAAGAAAGTTACCATCTAAGCTAAGCATATAGATGCCCTTGTCTTATCCAAAGAGATGAGGGAATCATTAATCAAGGCTCTCCTTGATCCCAGATATGCTTAGCCTGATCGCTATTGAAGAGGAGGCACATTATTTTAGAGAATGTGGGATCACTTTCACAGATGAAGACCTTTCCGGGGACATGGAGCACAACCATCCCCTCTACATCATAGTTATGGGGATTCAAACTTGCCGTGAGTTCTCATATCTGCAATTAGTGAACATTATGAGTCTAAAGACCCTTGCCATATTTGAGGATCAGACTTTGGATACAAACAAGATGATTCCATCCTCCCTCCATCGCATCAAGTTCGTGAAGGATGGGATTGAGTATATGTCAAAGGAGATGAAAAGCCATTTTAGTTAGAGAGATATATGAGGATGACCTACTATCTTCCTCAAAACACCTTTCTATGAACTTGGATAAAAATTTAAAAAAAGAAAAAAAGAAAAGAAGAAAAGAAAAGAAAGAAAAGAAAAGAAAATGAAAATTCAAGTGAACAAGAAAGGGAAATTGAAGAAGAAATAGAGCCACATATCACATTCCACCCACAGTTCATTCCATCATATGGACATGTGGTAGATGACTCAACCTCCACCGTAGAGAGGCGTAAATAGAGCAGAGGTGGAAGACCCCTGGTTGGCCATCAGCCAATAAGGGTTATGTTCCAGTTCATAAGAGTACCCATACTATTCACATAGACTTGGAATCCAACTCGGAGGATGAGTCTAATGTGATTAGCATAACCAACCCCTCTAGTTTCATTGAGGTGACACTCAAGGATGACCAGCCTCCAAATAAAGCAAAGTATTCAAATCAAATGTATGTGAAACTATCAGCAAGAGTTAGAACCTTAGCTCTAACCTCACTTTCATCTCAAAAGTTGAAGGTTTAGTAGTTGAAGCCCTCTCTTCCAGGATGAAGTCAAGAGATTCTTTTGGGATCATCATCCTCAAGTCCTAAGTTGATGTAGAACTTGAGGATGATTCATAAAAGAATTAATGGAATTACCTTTGATTGGACTACTTGTGTTATTAATCTTGCAAAGAAGGGTTTGATTCCTTATACATGGTCTAAGAATGTCGAGTAAAAAGCTATGGAACAACAGGGTGGATGCACAATCAAGATTAGACTAGATCTATAGTGGGTCCAAATGATGATGATTACTACTAGTTGTCATACCATCAGTCTGATAGGTTCTTTTCACACCAAACCAACTCTTATGAGGATGTGTGTTTAGAAACCTCGATGATCCATGATCTCCAAATCAAAGATGCACCTAGAATTTGAAGAGGAGATCCATTCAATAATTGACAAGCTTAAAGAAATCAACCTCGAGATAGAAGAAAATCCCATATATCGTTCATTACTAAATGAAGAAGAAACCAATGACTTAGTTAGCTATTGATTGAGTTTAAGGACTACTTTGCATGGAGTTATGAAGAGATGCCTGATTATCTCTAACGTAGTCCACAAACTAGCAATAGATCCTAGACTAACCCTATCAAGCAAGCTCCTAGATGCATGCATTAGAAATCAACAATAGGTCATTTCTAAAGTCAAGAAATTGATCGATGTAGTTTCATCGGGAAGAAAATACCTATGGTTAGCCTGTCATCCCAATTAAGAAGAAGAATGGCCAAATTCATATGCAATTGTGGACTTAAATAAGCATGTCCTGAGGATGAGTTTCCTCTTCCTATACTAGAATTAGTGGTGGACATCACCTAATCTCATGTAATTTTTACTTTTATGGATGGGTCATCTGGCTACAACCAAATCAAGATGGCCCCCTAGGATGAAAAAATACTACTTTTTGAACCCAGATCAAAATCTATTATTATAAGGTCATATCTTTTGGCCTTAAAATGATGGTGCTACATACCAAATCTTCAATGAAGTCATCCACCATCAAGTTGAGTGCTACATTGATGATCCAAAAGTAGAGAAAATCAAGACCATCTCTTTGACTTGAGAGTAGTTTTTGAACGATTAAGATAATATAACCTCAAAATGAATCCAAGTGTGTGCATTGAGTAGCTTCGGAAATTCCTTGGGTTTGTCCCAGACGGGAATAGAAATAGATCCAAAAAAGATCAAAGCTATCTTAGAAATGCCACCTCCTAAGAGTTTAACTCGATCTTTCCAAGGATGGTTGATCTAAGATGCTTTATTTCAACCTATCGGGAGATGCAAGCCATTCGACTTATCAAAAGGATGCCAAGTTCAAGTGGGATGACAAGTGCCAACATGCCTTTGAAGATATCAAGTAGTATTTGGTGAAGCCGCAGTTAGCTATCCTGCCACTCATCCTCTACATTACCGCATTGATGACTCTCTGCTTTATTGGCCCAAGCCAAAGGAAAGGAGAGTGCTCTCTACTACCTTATCATCATTCTGCTAAAGCAAACTATCCACCTATTGAGAAACATTGCCTAGCTTTTGATCTTTCCCAAAAGCTATGACACTATATGCTTTCTCATAAGGTGAACTTGATTCCGAACCAATCCACTATAGTATCTCATGACATCCAATGCTATCCGACATTTGGCATGATGGTCCATGATTCTCTCATAGTTTGATATCACATTCATACCCCCTATGGTAAAAGGATAAGACTAAAATTTCTTAGCACACCCACTTCGTGATTCTAGTGATGATCTCCCGATGAACAGATCATGAATTTAGGGGAGGTTGACAACTATCGATGGGAGATGTATTTTGATGGTGCAACTTCTTTTCATAAAGGGGAAGCACTGCGATCTACTCTTCTAGGAAAGGCAGGGGTAGGAATAGTTCTCTTAAATCGAGACCGCGATATCATGAGATTCTCATACTATCTTTCCAATCCCTGCACCAACAACAGAGCTGAGTATGATGCTTTGATTACTGGTTTGGAGTTAGCTATCACAATGTGTGGCAAGAGCATCAACATCTTTGGGGATTCTCAGTTGGTCATCAATTAGATTTTTGGTTCTTACAACATTCTCAAACCCAAGCTTCGTTGTTACCATGAGTATTTCATAAAGCTGTTTGCCCAAATCCCTGAAGTCACCATCTACAATGTTCCCTGAGTAGAGAATGCAGTAGTAGATGCTTTGGCCAAACTTGCCAAAGAATTGGCATGTCGGAAGATGAGTCCATTCTAATAAGGGGCCAAAATAGACAAGTCATATCCCTTATTGATTTTGAACTCATCGAGAGACTTTCTCTTGAAGGGGAGGTTGTTGTTGTCTATAAGGGCAAGGAGCTGGATTGGAGGCAACTGTTCATAGACTATTTGAACACCGACAAATTACCTTAAGAAAAGTCACAAGCCCATCAAATGAAATAGAGAGCTCTCTCCTATGCTCTCGTTGATGGCACACTATACAGACGGTCCTTTGATCAAATGTGGTTACATTATTTAGATAAACATGAAGCCCGTGGCATTATAATGAACATTATCTATGTGGACTCAATCTCAAGATGAAGACAAAGATCAAGAGACTGGATAGCCTTCAATGATTACAGTGCATGGATGTAGCTAGGAATCCCATCAATGTAATTTTGCATGGTTTTACATCAACCATCGAACAATCTACACCCTACATTGGCTTCATGGCCATTCGAGTGTTGAGGTACCGACATTGTGGGTCCTATCGATCAATCTTCTTCCAAGTGTCTGTTGACCTCATTTTATAATGAGCTCTCACCCTTCCATCTTAGACATAGAACATCTCTTAGGCTTTAGGAGTTCCTTAGTCTTAAGAAATATCTAGTGATTAGGTGGACACTCAACCTATCCCTAGAAGACTTAGAAGAGTTAACCATTGTAATAGGTCATGCCTTATAAGTGTTAGGAAAATTTTCTACCCATAGCATAAATCATTCCTCATTTTCCTTCCAAGTCAAACTCCAAATCAATCTTAATTGATTTTCTCCAAACTCAAATCAACTCCATATGAGCAAAATCCATGATTGAAACCTAGATTGAAACCCATGATCAAAATCGATAAAAAAATTTCTAAGTCCAAATTTTCCTAAGTCCTTAATCTTTCCTTAAGGACTTAACCAAAATCTTGATCAAAATCAATTCAAATCTATTAGATTTTCTCATAATTCATTTATATTCTCATTTATATTCATAGATATAAATGAAATATAAATTCAAATCAATCAAACTAAACTCAAGATTCCAAATCAATTCATGAAATTTTCCTAAGTCCCTTTAATTTTCCATTAATGGACTTAGCCAAAATCAACTCTAAACCAATTCAAACTCATGGGACTTTCTCAATACTCATTTATATTCTCATTTATATTCACATATATAAATGAAATATAAATATAAATAAATCAAATCAAACCCTCAAATCAAATTATAAATCTAAAACTTTCTTAAGTCCTTAATTTTCCATTAATGGACTTAGCCCAAATCATAATCTAAACCAATTCAAATTCATGAGATTTTCGTATAATCTATTTATATCCTCATTTATATTCACATATATAAATGAAATATAAATATAAATCAATCAAACCAAATTCAAAAATTCAAACTCCAAATTCCAAAATTTTCCTAAGTCCTTTAAATCCTTCTTAATGGACCTAGTCATCTAATCTTTGATCGGACGACGGAGATCAAAGCACGTCCAGCCGCCACACTGCCTTTTGGATTTGATCTTTAAGTAAGCAACTCATGGCGCAAAATGTGTAAAGCGCGTTGACTACAGCCACCACGCGCCGCACTGTGAGCTAAGGGATTAGTTAGGGATTTTAATTAATTCTAATTAATCTCCCAATCTTTTAAAAATTATATCTCCTTTAATAAAATTTAGAAAAATATGAGGTAAAATTCTATGGAAAGATAAATCAACCTAAAATATTTTTAAAATAATTTCATTGAATTTTGAATTATGCTTTTCTCTGATTTCAAGTTTTATTAGAAATTTTATTTTGCTAATTACATCTTAATTAAACCTTTGATTAATCCCAAACTGCTTGGAAATTTTTTAGGGGATCACCTCTGCCTCCCCTAATTTTCTTGGGATTTATTGACAGCTTAATTAGAGGAATTGCAAATGTGCTTCCTAATTACCCTCCTTATGTAATTAAAGATAATTAAGGTGGGATTAGTGGTTTTAATCAATTATTAGGGCTGATTAAGGTCAGATCTAGTAGATAGGAGGTCTAGGAAATAATTTTGGGGCATTTCCCCTTAGCTATTCTCTAAACCCCCTTTTTCTTTTCTTAATCTTCTCTTAATTAAGGGTTAATTCATTAATTATCCCCTTAATTAATTTTTAAAAATTCTAAACACTTCCAGAACTTATTTAATCTACTTTGGGTAGAATCTTAGGTGTTGAATAGCCTAAGTTCAATTAAGGAAATCAAAACCCAATTCATATGTGTGAAGGGGTGTTTTGAAATTACTTAAGGTAAATCCCTTAGCTTAATTAACCATGAGCCAAATTGCATTAGACCATTTTCTTATTAGGTGCATTGCAAGTTTAAATTCCTTGTGAGTTTTTATGTTATCTCATTGGCTCATAATTATTTGGTTAACTATGTAAAGGTGGTGTAGGTAAGGGTTAATTAACTTGTTTAATTCATACCTTAACCTAATTAATACATAAAAAAGAATCTAATCATCTAAAAATTAAACAAAAATATTAAACACATGTGAGAATGGGTTAGAAACAACAAACTCAACTCACCTTTTTAAAATTAAATTAAACTTAAGATCAAACAAAAATCACATTGAATACACTTTGATTTATTTTAAACCTTCTCAATCCATAAGATTGTCTTTAGGATTTAATTAAAGCGAATGTGTTTACATGATTTCATTGCTTTGATCTATCCCCAACATGTTAATATTATATGATTTCATGCATTCATATTTTTCAAATTCAAATTTAAAATAAAATTGTTTACTTTATGTCAAATTGCATTAAAGTAGAAATATAAGTGGCTATTATCACTACTAAATTTAAATTATTTTCAAAACATATAAATCAATTATCAAATCTAAAAGTATGCTACTTATATTTTAATTATAAGCATGCATGTGAAAGAATATAAAGGTGTGCTTAGTATAGATTTCCTTTCTCTTTTATGTTAGCATGGTTTTGAATAGGAGTTGGTAAGATGTATGATTCATTTTTAAAGAACCTAACACTTACCTAATTCCATACCCTATTCATTCCTATGCTATCACTTAAGAAGGGTTACCTATGCTTGTACATATAAATTGCATAAAATGAATCAATTAATACAACTTTTGCATTCTTTTTTTCCATTCATTTCTTTTATACACATGTTTGTTTTTTAAGAGTGGTATATTAGTCTGACAACCACGAGGTTGCAAGGCTTTAAGTAATTAAGTAGTAGGTCTTGTACCTTACACCTCCAGTTAACAATGGTGTACTCACTTATGCCTTTTTTACTTTCATATGTATATGTGAAAATTGGATAAAGAAACCCCTTTTTCAACTTAAGAAAATCATGCATATTAAACTTTCAAATTTTCTTAAATGAATTACATAGCATGCATCATAAAGTGTGTTAAATGTTCTCATTTGTATGCATAGATATGCTTAAGACTCATTCATATGCATGTTGTACATGTTGGGAAAGAAATGAAGTGATGTGTGTTATATGGATATAATTCATTTTATTTAATCTTAAAATGCCTTTCTTTTTGAATAGGTTTGTTTAGATTGTATCTAAACTTAGGATTAATTAAAAGATTTAATCAAAACATTCACTAAACAAAACTAAAATGTGAATCTACTTTAGAAATTACTTAGGTTAGGGAAGGAAAGAGAGGTTGACTTCTCTTTCCCTCTCTTCATAACTTAGTAATTAATTGTAGGATCCACTTGAACCAAATAAAAATATGAAATAAAATCAACCTAAATCAATTAAAAAACTTAAATGAAACTCTCCTTTAAGTTGAACATGTTTTCACACTTAGAAAAGTTGAACCTAATGTCATAGCCAAGCATATCACACAAACCTTCAAAGCACACACATTAGCCTAAGTCACCACTTCTAGCTTTAGGTTAGGACGGTGCATGGTTTGATGTTTTGTTTTATTTATATATATTTTAGACTGGATGTTAGGGTGTATGCTCATATAATGAATGGTAGGATGCTCTTAGTCTAATAATTATTTTCTGTAGGGGATTGTGCTTAAGGGCCGCTATCATAAATAAAAATATAAATTCTTTTGCTTGTAGGTGCTTTATACCCCTAAGCATAATCCAATAGGTCAGGTGGACTTAGTCACCCATGTGTGGGGTGATAAGTCCAATATACATGCTTGGGATTTGTGTGATTTTTTTAGCTAACCTCTATTTTGTAGGTGTTAGTTAGATTTCCATTCTTTTCCTTTTCTTATAAATTTGTGCAATTAGGATTTTGGAATGATTATTTTGAGGATTAGGATGAGCATCTACCTTTCGACCATCCAAAATAAGGAACCAAAGAAGAAAAGAAGAAGAAAGAAGAAAAGAAGAAGAAAGAAGAACAGAAGAAAGAAGAAATGAAGCTTGAAGACCCCCATAATGATGAATTCCTTTCTTAATTGTAATTTAATTCATTTGTAATCTGGGTTGTATAAGGGCAGAGCTCTACTACCCAATTCATTTTGGGTTTGTGGTGCGATACACACCTTTTATTCTTTTGAGATTAGCTTTATAAATTGATTGATGATTTATTTAGCTTTTATACTAAGTGGCATCTTTTCCTAGTTTCTTCCTTATTTATGTATGGCCTGGATGTGGATTAGGCTCTTTAGGAAAAAATAAATCTTTCACAACTTAATAACTCAAACTAAAAAATAAACATAACCTCACCTAAAGCTTAGGTTTAAAATCAAGATAAAAGAATTAGCAACCTTGCTAGATGAGTATTTCTTTTGCAATATCATGCACAAATGCATCTTATTTCACTCTTGATTGGAGGGCTTCCACCTTTGCCGAGAAACTTGCTTGACCTTTGAGCCATGGTGGAAACTCACCTCCTCCCTTTTATTAATTTTGGCCAATAACTTTATTTCTCATGCATTAGGCATATGAATCCTATTATCACGAGTCAAAATAATTGTCCAAAATAAAAAAAATGAAATTTCAAATGCATTAGATTTAGGTCATTTGAAGCATGCCCTTTACATGATTTAGTCTCTTTAGGGAGTGAGTTTAAAGACTTAGTCTCTTTTTAAATAAATAATAGCCTGGCTATCTTGCATAAGCATAAAGGCTTGCCTACAATGTATTTAAAATTATAGGAGGAGTTAGTTAGTGGCCACCCCTAAGCAGTTATAAATCCAAGCTGTCAAGTTGTTTGTCCTCTCTTGTGAAGGCTAACCAAATACCCATTTTTTCTTAGATTTAGGTTGTGCTTTCAGCCCTCGTCAAAGCTCCATAGATTTAAGTTCTGAGGTTATTTTTTCCCTTTTCAGGCCATATGCTTAATTCCTCACCTCTTAGGCATTTCCTTAATCTTGTGTTAAGGAACCATAAGTCCTAAAATTCTAATGAAAAATGCACATCAAACAAACTAAATCAATTTCAAAAATGTAAAGCCCAATTATAGGATAGTTTGAGATGCTCACTAGGTTTCCTAGCATCGTGAGCATCTCCTACTTATCTTCTATTTTGGCTTCGATAATAACTCCCTCTCTTTGATCAATCCCATTTGATCTTCAAAAATGAACCAATCGATTGATAGTCCTTTCCTATTGAAATCTTTGAAGACAATGATCATTTACCTTAATCGAGTTTTCCTAAGGAATCCCCATTCCTTAAGATGTAATTAACTATGGGAGCTTGCCATGTAGGGAACTTAATGAACCTAGTTTAAAATAAACCACCTTTACTTTTCATGTAAAGTAGGGAAGAATCTAGTACATGTAGACCCATCATCCTTAGGAGTCATTGTGGTGATTAAGTCCATTAAAGGGTAGTGACTTCTATCTTTGAGATACACTATCCCAACATATCCGGTCACCGAATAAAAGTATCCATGGATTTTGTGGCATCCTAAAAGATGAATTTCTATAGGCTTGCCTCTTCATTTCATTTGGCTAGTATAAAATTTATCACCAGACTCTTTCTCTCTTCCATTTTGGTTCATTCCTTGTTGAATCTTAAAACTTCCATTGGTCTCAATGGGTAAAATGAAAAGATCTAAAAAAAAAGAAAATATTTAAAGACTTCCTCTTTATCATTTTCATGACAAGGAAATGTTCATTCTAAAATAATAAAGACAAAATAAAATTTTCTATAAGAACTTTGCTTTTCAAAAAGCACCTTTTCAAAAATGCACTTAATAAAATATTTTTCCACAAAATTTTATCACATTCATTTAACAATTCTCATAATTGTTACATGTAGGATTTTTCAAGAACAAAACTAATAAAATTTTCCAGAAAGCATAAATGAACATCTTCTTTCAATTTACTTTGATGGAGATTTTATTTTCAATAAAATGAACAATTTTCTTTCCAAAGATCACAATCATAAAGTTTTCAAAAAAAAGAAAAAAGAAAGAAAGCACACATGAATCTTTCCATTCAATACATTCTATTATTGAATGGAAGTTTCATTTTAAATAAAATCAAACTTTTCAAAGCACGTGAACATCTTCATTTAATATACTTAAATTTATTAAATAAAGATTTCACTTCCCAAATAAAATAAAACATCATTTGGAAATCCCACTTAAACATATCTCACATGATTAAGTTGGAATTCCCTCTTTCAAAAAAAAGGCAATAATCACACACAAAATAAAATTTTCACATTTCAAAAAAAAGATTGATCTCCATTTACATATTCAAAAAAATTGAAACTTTCAAAATTCAAAATATAATTTGGAACTTCATTTAGCATACTCAAAGTTGCTAAGTAAAGTCTCCAAATCTAAAATTAAAAATTTTCAAACATATATTTGGAACTTCATTTAGCATACTCAAATTTGCTATGTGAAGTTTCGAAATCCAAAATCAAAAATCAATAATTATATTTTAAAATTTTTAAACATTCTTTGGAACTTCATTTAACATACCCAAATTTGTTAAGTGAAGTCTCCAAATTCAAAATCCAAAAAATTTTAAAACATAATTTGGAACTTCATTTAACATACCCAAATTTGTTAATTGAAGTCATCCAAATTCAAAATCCAAAAAATTTCAAACATATATTTGGAACTTCATTTAACATACTCAAATTTGCTAAGTGAAGTTTCCAAATCCAAAATCAAAAATCAACAATCATATTTTAAAATTTTCAAAACACATTTGGGACTTCATTTAACATGCCTAAATTTGTTAAGTGAAGTCTCCAAATCAAAAATCAAAAATTTTCAAAACACACTTTGGAACTTCATTTAACATACCCAAATTTGTTAAGTGAAGTCTCCAATTTCAAAATTCATAAATTTCAAACACATTTGGAACTTCATTTAACATACCCAAATTTGTTGAGTAAAGTCTCCAAATCTAAAATACAAACATTTTCAAATATCTTTTGGAACTTCATTTAGCATACTCAAATTTGCTAAGTGAAGTCTCCAAACCCAAAATCAAAAAATTTCAAAACATAATTTGAAACTTCATTTAACATACTCAAATTTTCTAAGTGAAGTTTTCAAATCCAAAATCCAAAATCAACAATCATATTTTAAAATTTTCAAAACACATTTGAAACTTCATTTAACATACCAAAATTTGTTAAGTGAAGTCTCCAAATTCAAAATACAAATACTTTCAAACATATATTTGGAACTTCATTTAGCATACCTAAATTATCTAAGTGAAGTTTCCAAATCCAAAATCAAAAATCAACAATCATATTTTAAAATTTTCAAAACATTTTTTGAAACTTCATTTAGCATACTCAAATTTGCTAAGTGAGGCCTCCAAAGTCAAAACCAAAAATTTTCAAGCACCTTTGAAACTCCCTTCCTTAGCATACCAAATTTGCTAAGGAGAAGTTTCTATTTTTAAAAACCAAAATAAATCAAAAATTTTGAACACATCCATTGGAATTTCATTTAGCATACCCAAATTTGCTAAGTGAAATTTTCATTTCACAAAACTAAGTGGGACTTCATCCTTAGCATACCAAATTTGGTAAAGTTAAGTCTCCACTTTCAAAAATAAAATCAAAAATCCAACAAAACACTTAGGATTTCCTTAGCATATCTAAATTTGTTAAGGATTCTACCTTTTCAAAAATCAAGCATCAAAACAAAAATGAAACACTTAGGATTTCCTTAGCATACCTAAATTTGCTAAGGATCCTACATTTTCAAAAATCAAAATATCAAAATAAAAATGAAACACTTAGGATTTTCCTAGCACACCTAAATTTGCTAAGAATCCTATTTTCAAAAATCAAACAAAACACACTTGGGTTCTTCATTTAGCATACCTAAATTTTCTAAGTGAGAATTCCAAAATTTTCCAACATCAAAACAAAAATTCACAAAAAAAAAAAATAATAATCACTTTCTTCAAACGCTTCACTTAGCATACAAAAATTTGCTAAGTGAAAATTCCAAAATCATCAAATAAAAACAAAATCAATTTGACCCTTACTTTAGCATACCCAACTTTGTTAAAGGAAAGGGTCCTCAAAAATAAAATCCAAATTCAAAATGAACCTATGGAAGCATCCTTCTCAAAATTTTGAATCCATATTTCAACATACCCAAATTTGTTGAAGTTGGATTCATATTCAAAATTCCTCTTTCAATCAATCTTCTCAAATCCATTTGAACCCCACTTTACACTTCCAAGTTGTTGGATGTGGGTTCAAATTTTCAAATTCAAAATTCAAAATTCTATAAAAATAAAAATCTGATACAAACTCATTTCTCATTGCAGATTTTTACAATAAGTACAGTGGAAATTCAGTTTTCATTCTTTCACAGTTATTCTAAGATGGTTGGTTCACAGAAGTTTGTTTTACTTTCCCCATGGTATGGATGGCTTTGGATCAAGCCAACTTCCCTATCTAGACCATTCGATTCACTTTGGTGGGGATTGAGGGAGCTAGGATTACATGTGAGGGTCCCTCACTATTAGGGACCATGGTGAGGGCAAAGCGATCATCGGGATTGATTTACCCTCTTACTCGATGTCTCCTCAGAGAGGAAAGCGGTGCGGTCACCGGTCATAGCATGTAGTACCAACCCCAATTATAGTGCGCCCCAGGGTTTCTCATGTTTCCCCAGTGAGGGCTAGTGCATCTCATCTATACCCTCTAAGGGTAAGGCTCCCCTGGTCCCAGGGCTTGCCTCCCCTACATTTGAGTATGGGTCTATCTCACACTCCTCCCATCCTACCCATACACAGCGTAGGAATAAGAGCCGCATGATCAAGTAGTACCACACCAGGATCGATAGGGAGCTAGAGGCAGCAGTCCATTTAGCCATGGATGAGTTTCCCATTATTACTTCACCATTGGTTACAGAAAACTAGTTCCATCCTCTCTCTGGGTCAGACAGAGAGGATGTTAGGAGGATCCGCTCATCACCTCCTCCAGTGGTGCATTATCAGCCAATAGTTACTAGGAGCAGGAGGTCATACGCCAGCCTCCGATCTATCTTACGTTAGATAGGCGGAGCATACGGATGCTCAAAGTCTAGAACTCAGTTTGATCTTTGATCCATTATCCCCTGTAGCATGGGGAGGCATATTCTCTAAGAGAGGGACTATGAGGCCCATACAACACATATTACTAGCAGAGAGAGATGGAGGTTCAGTCGTCAGTCGGCAGCATCCGCTCTTATTGATTTTCCAGCTCATCGTGCTACCTGCACCGACCATACTAACAATATACTTCTTACTGGTACTAGTCACCAGAGGAGGGCAGTTCCTATGCATAGAGAGTCGGTGGTGTCTCCACCTCATCGCTCTACCCCTCGTCCTCCATCACCGGTTAGGTTCTGACATCTCATGTTTGTTGGGTAAGGCCATATCAGGAAAAGCACACCCCGTTGGTGATCCGGCTACGACCAAGGGTTCTACCCATTCTACATCACCTATTATGGTAGGGCCAAGCTCTCCTGATAGACCTTTTTCCCCAGTGGTGGTATGGAAGCAATGGCAATCTAGAAGCATCGTGGTGTCCTTCACTTCACCCATGGCGATGTGGAGATGGTGTGTCATTTGAGATATGTAGATGACCACAGTGGAAGTGGAACATCCTAGGATTGTTACCCCTCTCATAGCAAGTAGCAGTCAGGAGTGTCATTTATCCAGTGAGTATAGTCCACATAGTATTGACTCTCCAGTGATGGCGAGGTCTGGTGCCTCTGCACGATAGTGATCACACTGGTCAGCCTAGATTATTTGTACCTGCTCAGATGGATTATTCTTTAGATGAGATAGTTGCATATTATTTCATGGAAAAGAAGGAGATTTTGGGGTATGACTGGTCAGATGAAGAGAAAGTCAACTTCAATCCCAACGAAGATGACTTGTTGGGAGACTCAGCTGGAGTCAGCATGACACTAGAAGATCTCTTCTTAGGGAATAATAAGCCATGGAAGGTGATGAAGGCGTCGAGAAGAAATTAAGACACCTCGACATCAGTTGAGGCAGAAGGATGAGCAGATAGATAGGATGGCACGACAGTTATAGGACTTGTTAGCAATAGTTTCAATGCTTCAGAAACAAGCCCCTTTAGTTCATCCTACTACAATCGACATCAGTCAGCCTGAGTTAGTACATGTCCTGGACCCAGTCAAGCCTTTATCTCCCATTGAGCAAGGTAGCATTAGCATGTATAAGAAGGTAGTGAAAAGTACCTCCATACAAGAAAAAGACATAAAATCCATGGTTGAGCAGCAGGTAAAGGAGGCTTTGGCTCAAGCCTGGGGAGGATCATTGGTTCCAAAGGGTAGACCCTACCCAGAGGAATTTGATGTTATCTAATATCCCAAGGTTTTGTGCCTCCTTCCTTCAAAAGATTTGATGGTAGTGGAAACCCAAGGCGACATAACACATTTGACAATTGATCGACACTGGCGTGCTACTTTGCTTCTCCTTTTCATTAGTAGCCTAGCGGTGTGCTTTGATTGGTATGTTGAACGCCAACGGTTGTAAAGACATTCTTGAGTTAGAGCAACTCTTCATCAAGAGGTTTGATGGAGCTCCAAAGGGTTCTTGTAGGTGATCTCGATAGCACTGCAGTGAGTCCCTTGATTATATTCTCGATGCGTAACACAGTATGAAGTGCAAACCATAGCTACCTAAACAACATGCCATTGAGATTCTCTTGAAGAATATCCATGGTCTGGTCATCTTCATGCTTAATGGATTCACTATCAAGACATTTGATAAGCAAATCAACAAGGCGGCTAGTCTATAAGGAGAGGCCAAACAGTTGCCTTTTCAAGATCAGTTGCCTAAGTAGAATCCATAAAAGATCTATGAGAAGAAGCCAGGAGCAGTAGCAACGGTTGACAAGGGGAAGCAGCCGACTAGAGATGGGTTGAGAACGACCTTAGTAGCCCTCCTCCTTTGCCACCACAGGTAGCCCTACCGCCTCCACCACCATAGCCCCCCACACCACATCACCATACCACCACCACCAGCAACATGTATACCCGCCGCTAGGTATCTTTATTCTACCTACTCTTTTAGATAAGTTAAACAAACCTTATTCTTTTAATAGGGAGGTAATCAGGAAAATCTTTAAGAATCTCTTAAAGAAACCTAATCTTTAGCTACCCGAGCCTAGGAGACCAGAGGAAGTAGTAAAAAGTCATGATCCAAACTTTTGCCCTTACCGCCATATGCTAGGCAACATTTTGGAGGATTGCTTCACATTCAAGGACTGGCTTGAACACAGTTTCAAGACCGGTGTTGTAGTTATCCCAAAGGAATACATTATGGAACAACCTTCTACTTCCATTAGGGTAATCCTTGGGGATACATGTGATCCTACCAAAACTAAAGAAGGTTGGGATATTTCTCTATCCAAACCCCTCTGAGAAGATCATCCAGAAGATAAAGAAGCTTTCCTTACAGGTGCCTAAGTCAGCTCAAACCTCCAATACCAAGGAAGGTTTGCAAGTTTTCAGTGTCAACTCTAGGAAAGGGGGAGCTCAGCAGTAGTAGCGACATGTGTGACCGATAGCTATTTAGCATAGCCCGATCGTGTCCATCCACAGTTGCGACTTCCACCCGGTGACTTCTTCCATTTCTAGCTCTTCTGTTTCTTCTACTAGTATAACTCTTATATCAGCGGATAAGGGAATCAAACCCCTTACTCCACTCACTTTACTTGACTTCTACTTTGTACCTCTATTGATAGAAAAATTCCCACACACATATAGAGTCTCCTTCAAATCTATGGTGAAAGGGGAGGCAAAATTATATATGTAGAAATTCATCTTGGTAAGATGCCATGTAGATCCACATATGTACTTATTCAGGTGATCGAATACATCATCAACAAAATAGTGTACTATCTCAAAAGATAGAAGTAACTACCCTTTAATAGAACTAATCACCTCAATAAGGACTCCTAAGGATGATGGGTCTACATATGTACCAAGATTCTTCCCTACTTTACATGAAAAAAAGTAGAGTTTATTTTAAAGGTTCATTAATTTTCCCTAAGGGCAAGCCCCTATAGTTAATTACATTCTAAGGGATGAGATCCCTTAGGAAAACTCTCGATTAAGGTAAATGATCGTTGTCTCCAAATATTTCAATAGGAAAAACTATCAATCGATTGGTTTATTTTTGCAAGATCAAACAGGATTGATCAAAAGAGGGAGTTATTATCAAAGACAAAATGGAAGATAAGTAGGAGATTCTCACCATGCTAGGAAGCCTAGTGAGCATCCCAAACTATCCTAAAATTGGGGCCTTATATTTTGGAAATTTATTTAGTTTATTTGAGTTACATTTTTCATTAGAATTTTAGGACTTAAGATTCCTTAACACAAGATTACAAAAAAGCCTAAGAGGTGAGGAATTAAGCTTATGGCCCACAAGGGGACAAGCAACCTCAGAACCTTAATCTAGGGAGCTTCGGTGAGGGCCGGAAGCACAACCTAAATCCAAGAAAAAAATGGGTAATTTATTTGCCTCCACAAGAGAGGACAAACCACTCGGCAGTTTGGACTTACAATCGCCTAGGGGTGGCTATCAACTAACTCCTCCTACGATTTTAAATACATGTAGGCAAGTCTTTATGCTTATGCAGGATAACTAGGCTATTATTATTTAGAAAGAGACTAAGTCCTTAAACTCACTCCCTAAAGAGACTAGATCATGTAAAGGGACATGCTTCAAATGACCTAAATCTAATGCAATTCAAATTTCATTTTATTTTTATTTTGTACAATAACTTTGACTTAGACTAATAGGATTTTTATGACTAATGCATGAGAAATCAGATTATTGGACAAAATCAGCAAGAAGGGAGGAGGTGAGTTTCCATCATGGCTCTTATAGGTTAAGCTGGGTTCTCTAGCAAATGTGAAAGCCCTCCAATCAAGAGTGAAATAAGATGTATTTGTACATTTTATTATAAATAAATGCTCATCCAGCTAAGGGGTTGTTAATTCTTTTATCTTGATTTTAAACATATGCTTTAGGTGAGGTTATGAGTTGTTTAATTTTAATTTGAGTTGTTAAGTTGGGTAAAAGATTTTATTTTTCCTTAAAGAGCCTAATCCACATCTTGGCCATACATAAAGCAAGGAAGAGACTAGGAAAATCATGCCACTTAATGCAAAATCTAAATAAATCATCAATCAATTTATAAAACTAATCAAAAGAATAAATGGTCATTTATGGTGGGCACCACCGCACCAAAATATAAAATATCAGTAGCCGAGCTCTACCCTTATACAACCCAGATTACAAATGAATTAAATTATAATTTAAGAAAAAGGAATCCATTATTATGGGGGTCTTCAAGCTTTATTCTTCTTTCTTATTTCCTTCTTCTTCTTTCTTTCTTTTCTTCTTTCCTCTTTCTTCTTTTGGTTCCTTCATTTGGATGGTTGGAAGGTGGATGCTCCAAGGCTTCACATGATACATAATATAGGATCTTATGACTAATGCTCATCCTAATCCCCCTATAATAATTATTCTAAAATCCTAATTATACAAATTCTTACATGAAAATAAAAAGTGGAAATCTAACTAACACTTGCAAAACAATGGTTAGCTAAATCACACCACACAAATCCCAAGCATGTATATTGGACTTATCACCCCACACATGGTTGACTAAGTCCACCTGGCCTATGGATTATGCTTAGGGGTATAAAGCACCTGCAAGCAAAAGCATTTATATTTTTATTTATGATAGCACCCCTTAAGCACAATCCTCTGCAGAAAAGAATAGTTAGACTAAGTACATCCTACCATTCATTCTACGAGCATGCACCCTAACTTCCATTCTAAAACATATATCACAAAACAAAATAAACATCAAACCATGCACCGACCTAACCTAAGGCTAGAAGTGGTGACTTAGGCTAATGTGTGTGCTTTGAAGGTTTGTGTGGTATGCTTAGTCAGGGCTTTAAGATTAAATTTTCTAAGTGTGAAGGACATGTTCAACTTAGAGGAGGGCTTCATTTAAGTTATTTAAGTATTTTGGATTGATTTTATTTCATATTTTAATTTGGTTTAAGAGAAACCTACAATTAGTGCTAAGAAGAGAGGGAAAGAGAAGAGAAACCTCTCTTTCCTTCCCTAACCTTAAGTAATTTCTAAAGTGGATTCACATTTTAGTTTCATTTAGGTGAATGTATTTTTAAATCTTTTAATCCTAAGTTTAGATAAACTCTAAACAAACCTATTCAAAAGAAAGGCATTTTAGATTAAGTAAAATGAATCAAAATTCACATAACACATTACTTCATTTCTTTCCAACATATATAACATGCATATGGATGACCCCTAAGCATATCTATACATGCAAATGAGAGTAGTTAACATTTATGATGCATGCTAAATAATCCATTTAAGAAAATTTAGAAGTTTAATATGCATGATTTTTCTTAAGTAGAAAAGGTTTTCCTTAACCAAAATTTCACAAACATACATGAAAGTAAGAAAGGCATAAGTGAGTACAGCGCCATTATTAACCACAGGTGTAAGGTACAAAACCTACTTAGGGTTACTTAAAGCCTCAACCTCGTGGTTGAGCTAATATACCACTTTCCTTAAATACAAACATGCATATAAAAGAAATGAAGTAGAAAAGGAAGATGCAAAAGTTGTTTAATAGATTTGTTTTGTTTATGCAACTTTTGTATGTAAGTGTAGGTAACTCTTCTTAGTTGGTAGCATAGGGATGAATAGAATATGAAATTAGGTGAGCATTAGGTCCTTTTCAAATGAACCTTATATCTCACCAAAATTCCTATTCCTATAACAACATAGGAAAGAAAGGAAACCTATACTGAGCATACCTTTATAATATTTCACATGCAAACTTATAATTAAAGTATACATATCATACCTATAGATTTGACATTTTATTTATGTATTTTTGAAAATAATTTGGATTTAGTGGTGATAATAGCCACTCATATTTTACTTTAGCAAACACATGCACATTTGACAAAAAGTAAACAATTTCATTTTAAAATTTGAAACATGGAATTGTGAATGCATGAAATCACATGGCATACAACTTAACATGTTGGGAAAGATCAAAATAATGAAAGCATGTAAACAAACTCACTTTAGTTAAATCCTAAAGACATTCTTATAGAATAAGAAAATTTAGAATAAATCAAAGTGAATTTCAAAGTGATTTTTTTTAATTTGAAGTTTGATTTAATTTTGAAAAGGTGAGATGCGTTTGCTATTCCTAACCCATTCCCACATGTGTTTTAGATTTTTGTTTAATTTTTAGGTAATTAGATCCATTTTTAAGTGTTGATTAGGTTAAGGTATGAGTTAAGTAGCTTAATTAGCCCTTACCTACACCACCTTAGAAAAATTAACTAAATATTTATGAGCCAATGAGATGACATAAAACCCACAAGGTATTTAAATTTGTAGTGCACCTAATAATGAAAAGGTCTAATGCAATTTGGCTCACAATTAAAAGTTAATTAAGCTAAAGGGTTTAGCTTAAGTACTTTCAAAATACCCTTTCACACTTGTGGAATTTTGGTTTTTTAATTAAACTTAGGCTATTAAACACTCTACCCAAGATAGATTAATTAAGTCTAAAACTTTTTAGAATTTTAAAAATTGATTAAGGAGATAATTAATGAATTAAACCCTTAATTAAGAGGAGATTAAGAGAGAAAAGGGGCTGTTTAGGGAATAGCTTAGGGAAATGCCCAAATTATTCCATAAACCTCCTACATTGGATCTGACCTTAATCAACCTAATCATAGGGTAAATCCACTAATCATACCTAATTACACTTAATTACATGAAAGGGTAATTAGGGAATGAGATAAATTTCTCAATTGAACCTCAATAAATCTCAAGAAAATTAGGGAGGCAGTCATCCCCTAAAAGAACCCCAAAAATTTGAGATTAATTGATGACTAATTAAAGGATAATTAGCTATTAAGATTCCCAAAAAAACCCAAATTAAAAGAAAAAGGTAATTCAAAATCCATTGAAATCATTTTTAAAATATTCTAGATAAAATTATCTTTCCATAGAATTTTTCCTTTTATTTTTCTAATTATTAAGAGGGAATTATGAATTTTATAACTTCTCTGAATTAATTAGGAATTAATTAATTGCTTAACTAATCCCTGATTAATCCTTGGCTCACAGCACGACACATGGTGGTGGTCGAGCTTTACATCATGTCATGAGGGGACAACAAGTTGTCACCTCACCAAGGTGGCGGCGGTGCACGCTCTTATATTCTTGGTCTTTCGATCAAAGATCGGATGGCTAAGGATATCCCCCACAATTTAAAACATATAAATGGATTCTAAATGTGTTAAATAATCTCATCCATCCATCTAAAATGCGTGGATGGATGGATAAGATGAGCCAAGTTCTTCCCTGAGGATCAATTGGGACCATCATGATCTAAGGGGAGATCCAAGCTTGATTGAGCTCAAATTGGAATGAAATTGTACCCACACCATCTAAGCACAATTACAAACCTATCCAATGGTGGATTTCACATGCCATGAACATTTCTTTCACAAAGGACCAACACCTCCTAAGATAAGTGGTCAAAAAATTCCATACCTCACAAGGTGATCCAGCTGAGATCGATGAGGTAGCTTCATTTGGTGAGATGAAGCCTATTAAATTCTAGGACTTGGGATTGAGTGGATCAATGGATGGACCAACACCACTTCACTTGGGCTTCAACTTTGATCTAATTGAGCTCTTCCTTGCTTTAGAACTTTAGAAAAAGCATAGGCCAATTCTAATTGATGCTCTGATGGATTGTGCCAGAGTAATTGGAAGGAGATCAAGTGCGGAGAAAGTTAGCTATTCACTCTACCTCCCTAATTTTTGCACTATGAAAAACTGAGTTATAAGAAGCTTGGGAATGCTCACGAGATGGTTGCTCACGGGTTCCAGCTTCAATGATAGAGTGAATTAAAATTTCATTGAATTGGGAGTATATCTCCCTTAAAATGGATGATGAACCATGAGTTGCCATTTTGATCCAATTGTCCATTGAAGAGGTTTTTTTTAGGCTGTGATCTTTACATGGTGATTTGAGGGAGTGGAATGCCAACCTCCCATGTGCATCAAATTGAGCTTAGGAAGGAATTTGAAAACTCAATTTTAGGCTAATTGGTCGGGTTTGGTCTATGGGCCAGATGAGCTGACCCAAACCCATTGGGTTGGGTGCACCACTCATCACTAAGGCCTCTTGAGCTTTTAGGAAAGTCTCAAATGATTGTGAAGTGGGCATGACCAAAATACCCATGGGCTAGGCCAAAATTTATTTTATGACCTAGGAGTAAAATGGTCATTTTGCTATTTTTACTTTGGGCATGTTAGGTATGTGGAGACACTAAGTTTGGCCAAGTTTCATTAGATTTGGAATCCATTTGATAGGGTTTGTCCCATGTTAACCCACTTAAGTCAACTTGGGTCAACTCGACCAATAGGTCAAATTGGGTCAAACAAAGGATTGAATCAAGTTCATATGACCATTTGAAATGTTTTGCTGGCTTTGGTTTGATTCAATTTGGTATATACTTGGTTTTGGCTCATATGACTTCATTTAGGCCAAATGGGTCAAGTTGACCTATTTGACTCATTTAACCTATTTAAGGTAGGTCAAGGGTACGTTTAGATTTGGTTAGTCATATGGAGTAGATTGGTATCTTTATTTCCAATCAATTTGGGTTAGGTTCAATTTTGTCTCAACATGACCCCTTCGGGTCATGTCGGGTCTAAGGTCAATTGGACTAGGTTGGGTCTAGTTGGCCAATTGAGGCTTTGGAAAAGTTTCACAAGCGATTTGGGATGGACTGGACCCATTGGCTTCAAACAATTTGACTTAGATCAAGTTTTGACACATTTTGTGCCCCAGGTCAAAATGGGTCAACTTGTCAAATGGGCCAATTGGGTTAGGTTACAAATGTTGGCTTGGTCAAGTTCAAACATAAGTCATGAATGAACTTAGATCAATGGTTTCAATCAACTTGGCCTATGGTGGATTTTGGCTATGTTAGGTTTCATTTTGCCTGTGTTGACTTGGTCAACCCTTAGGTTTGACTTGGTTTGACCCCATTTGAGTGATTGATCATCTCATGATGATTGTTGATCATGATGAGAGAGATATATGAGTTTGGTTCAATCCAATTTGGTTAGGATCAAAAGTTGGCTCATAAGGGTACTTTAGGTCACTTTGGGTCAAGTGAGCTTAAGTTAGTCAAATGGCATGGTCAAAGATTGATTTGAAGTTGTTTGATCTTGTATATGGACTTATGATTGACATATAAATCCATTTACAAGTGGTTTGAAGTCAAATGGGTTTTGATCCATTTGAAAATTTCATATTCAAAGGAAGGATATGAAAGGGTTTTGGGTTTGATTTTTGACTTAGGTTTTGATTGTATGATTGAAGTTTGGATTTATATATGAGCTCATGATTGTAGGATTGATTGAACCATGAGAGAAAATCAAGGGTTTGGCTTGATTTGAAAGTGATTTGGCTAAGTTCAAGATTTGACTTGAAAGGCTTATTGATTTTGAGTTGATTTGAGTTTGATTTTGGAATTGTTTGAATTTATATTTCATTTATATATGTGAATATAAATGAGGATATAAATGGATCATGAGAAAATTTCAAGAATTTGAAGTGGTTTAATCATGATTTAGGTTAAATCCATTAAAGGGAATTTAAAGGATTTAAAGAAAATTTTAATTTGAAATTTAATTTTTTGAATTGATTGATTTATATTTATATTTCATTTATATATGAGAATATAAATGAGGATATAAATATGTTTTGAGAAAATCCCATGAGGTTGAATAGGTTTGATCAAAGTTTAGGTTAAATCCATTAAAGGGAATTTGAAGGATTTAGGGAATTTCAAGAATTTTAAATTTGGAATTTAATTTTTGAGTTGGATTTAATTGATTTATATTTATATTTCATTTATATATGAGAATATAAATGAGAATATAAATAAATTTTGAGAAAATCCAAAGGGTTTGAATAGGTTTGATCAAAGTTTAGAGTTGATTTTGGCTAAGTCCTTTAATGGAAAATTAAAGAGATTTAAGAAATTTTTATGAATTGATTTGGAATTTTGAGTTTGAGTTTAGTTCAATTGATTTGAATTTATATTTCATTTATATATGAATATAAATGAGAATATAAATGAGTTATGGTAAAATCTCAAAGATTTGAATAGGTTTGAATCATCATTTTGGTTAAGTCCTTAAGGGAAGCTGGGACTTAGAAAATAACTTAGGAATTTTGATGGATTTTGATCATGGGTTTCAATCATGGAGTTGATTTGAGTTTGAAGAAAATCAAATAGAATTGATTTAGAGTTTGACTTGAAAGAAGGAAAGTGAGGAATGGTTTAAGCTAAGGGTAGGAAATTTTCCTAACACTAAGGCATGATCTATTCATGGCTAACTCTTCTAAGTCTTCTGGGCTAGTGTCCACCTAATCACTAGATGTGTCTTAAGACTAAGGAACTCTTAAAGTCTAAGAGAAGTCCTATGTCTAAGATGGGGGTGTTGAGAGCTCATTCTAAAAATGAGGTCAACAAAGGGCGCCCAATAGGTGTGGTGTGACTAACAAGGAACACATTGTTGGTGGATCAAATGATCAACAACACCGAAAGATCACAAGTACTAACAAAAATAATCTTATCCTTAACCCAAAGAAAAGAAAGAATCTAGAGCCTAGTGCAATATGGCTCTACTTATGTCCAAGACATAACAGAGAGGGAAGAAATCCACTAAGGGATAGAGTGTGAACCTTCCGCTAGGAAAACAGGTTCAAGTCATCCATAAGGGGATGAAAAGTTTGATTTGATTCTCACTAAGGAGAAAGATTTGATTTGTTCCACTAGGGAGAGGGTTGAATTTGTTTCAATTTTAGGTTTAACTTTTAGGATGAACCCTATTGGTTTGCAATGGGTTGCACTAAGTAAGAGCCATAGAGGCTAAGACCTAACTCAGATTTACCAATCCAAAGGGGTAGACTACTAAACACATAGTAGGACTAGCCGACCATAGGGATGCCTTTTGGTGTGCAACAGCTGTACTAGGAAGAAAGCACGGGGGCTCGCATCCTCCAAAGTAGAGACCAATTGTTTGGGTAATCTATTGGCAAGATAACAAATTGAACCCAACCTAGGGTTGACTATTGAGTGAATTCCACTGGGGGACTTAGATCAACTCAAAGATAGTCAAGATTAATTTCATTTTTAGTTTTGTTTATTTTGATTTTGATGGATCCCATAGGTTTGATGATGAGAGTGGGGCCATGCCTACTTAACTCATTTACGATTCAAAGGGAGTAGTCTACCAACCACAAGGTAGGACTATCCAAAGGAGAAATGCTTTTGGTACACAATGCCAAGTCTTAAGAAGAAAGCATGGGGACTCACATCTTCTAGAAATAAGGAACCATTGGGTGATCAGCTTTGGGCAACACCTAAGGCTGACTATTGAGTGAATGCCACTGCGGAACTTAAATCAGCTCAAGGATAGTCAAAATTAATTTCATTTTTTAGATTTATTTGTGTATTCCATCAGTTTGCAATGGATCATACTGAGAAGGAGCTTATAGAAGCCTAGACCTAACTCAGATTTAGTGAACCAAAGGGAGTAGCTTCCCGGTCGATGTGAGAACTATCCAACCAATGGATTGTCTTTCAGTTTGCAATAATCAATTGAAGGGAAGAAAGCTCGGGGACTCACATCTACCACTAAAAAAGACCATCGGGTGATCGCTTTGGGCAACAAATCAACCGCACCTAGGTCGCCGTCATTTGCAAATCAATCATGCTAGAAAGAATGCATCATAGTCTTACATCTTTCAAAGCGAATGACTCTGTAACCTACTTATGGCAAAAGGATTGAACCTAATGACTATGAATGAGTACACCGGGATTTATCTCAACTCAGGTAGTCAGGCAATTCCTATTGGGAGTTCTGCTGACACTGCCCTAAAGATAGGATGTCTACTTGGGAGAAGGGGCCCTTTGGGGGCTTGACTCCTAATCCACAAGTGAATTAATTTTATTTATTTAATTATTCATTTTAGTTTGATTAATCATGGACCCTATTAGTTTGCGAGGGATCAAACTGAGAAGGAGCTTATAGAAGCCTAGACCTATCTTATGACCGAACTCGGGAAAAGTCATCCGCTTAACAAATTTTCCAACCATAGGGATGGCTACTAGGAAAGGGAAATTGTCCAATCCAAAAGTAACCCAGGTAGTGTCTAAATGGGGTCACAAAGGACTTGATCCAAATAGAGTGCCCACAGGGGATGGGGGTAAGGGCTTAATCCAACACCCTGGAGAAAATGACATGGCTAGTCATAAATTCAATAGGTATTCGGTGTCCAACTCAAGGAGAAAGCATGGGGACTCATATCCAAGAGTGGTGTACTCACCGGGTGAGTCAGCGATAGTAAATATTAACCAACCTGGTGCCGATTTTGTAACAATCAGCCTAGGAAGAAAGCTCAGGGACTCACATCCTCCTATAACTAAACAACTAGGGATAGTCTATCGCTCGAAAGTTATATCCGACTAGACTACTAGTGAATGCCACTATACCTTGACTCAAAAGTAGTCAAGAGGAAAGGAGCCTGGGACTTATCCTAAACCTCAAATATACTCAACCTAGTTAGAGCATGGTCTAGTTCAAGAAGAAAGCATGGACTTACATCTTCTTAAAAAGTCAACATGATAACTTACTAGGCAAAGGAAGATTACCATACTAACAAGGTGCTCTTGGTTTATAATGATCAAGTTAGGATGAAAGCTCGGGGACTCACATCATCCAATAAATGATCACTAGGGGACATACTAACGAGGAAGTATATAGACTGACTAAAATAATGAGTGTCATGGGGCTTGCTCACATCAAGTAGCTCGAGATAAAAGATTTGTGTTTGTTGCATGTGTTAAAAAGAATAGAATGCCTCTGGGGGACTCTTACACCTACCTTAAAACACGTTGGGGAATTATGAAGTGATGCCACTGGTGGCAACAAGAATTCCCACTAAGAATGGATGCTGCTTGGGTGTTCTCACACCTAACTTAGTTATGCTAATTGAAATAGGATGTCCCTCGGGTTCTCTTACACTTATTCTAAAAGCGTCGGGAGATTGTGTTTGTGTTGTAAAAGAGAGATAGGATACCACTAGGGGACTCTTACACCTACCCTAAACATGTCACGGCAAATTTGCAAGACAAGCAAACAACACTTCAAAAGAAGAGAAGATTTGATGAATGGAATCAGATTTTGTTCTTTTCATTATTGATTGTTTTCAAAAAAATTTTAGTTCATGGGTAATATTTCTTTAAATAGATCCCATTAATTGGAAGTATCGGGTGTTCCCCTTTACAATCAATAAGCTGCTAAGATCCTCCTTAGTAGGCCTTCTCTATGACATAGAGCCTTCCCAAGTGGGTTCAAACTTGCCTCCCATCTTTCGATGGGAAATAATTAGACTAACATAAGTTCTCCTATTCGAAAAGACCTAGAGCAGACCAACTTGTTATGAGCTTGAATCATTTTGGCCTTATACAATTTGAGGTTTTGCCCCAGTAACTTTCCTCCAAACCTTCGAGCTCTTCTAACTGCAACTTTGCATTCTACTCAGTAGTGATCTTGTTACCCAATGCTATCCTTAGTGATGGGAGTTGAACTTCTAAAGGAAGAATGGCTTTGGACCCATACACTAAGGAAAATGGGTATTTAGTTGGAGTTAGTATGTAGGCCCACAAGGCTTCAACCAACCGCTCATTCCACTATCATTTATCATCAAGAGTCTTAGTATCTGGATGAGAGTTTTGTTGAATGCTTCGCTAAAACCATTAGCTCTTAGTAGATGGTGGAGTACCAATCTATACATGTCTTCCAAAGCTATTAATCTTCATTCTTTTGAATGCGCATCATTATTAATATAATTCATCGAGGCACCCCAAACCTATATACAATATGGTTTCTAAAAAATTGAAGCACATGGTGATCTATGACCTCTCTAAGTGGGATGGCTTCCGCCCACTTGGAAAAGTAGTTGGTAACAGCTAAGATGAATCGGTGCCCCTTGGAAGAAGGAGGGTCGATCGGACCTACAATGTCGGTACCCCATCACTAAAATGGCCATGAATCTAATGTAGGGTGTAGAATATTGGGTGGCTGGTGGAGGACCACACCTTCTACCTGACACGATGGCATCTCTTACATCCATGTAATCAATCATAGAAGGCTAGTAGTATCCAAGTCTTTGATCTTCAACTTCATCTTGGTGATTGATGAGCTCCACATAACTGAGTGTACCTCAGTCATAATTCCATGGGCTTCATGTTTGTCTAAAAATGTAACCACATTTGGTCAAAGGATCGCACAAGATGCCATCAATAAAAGAGCATAGAGAGCTCTATTTCACCTAATGGGCTTGTGATTTCTCTTGAGATAGTTTGTCAATGTTCAAGAAATCTATGAACGGTTGCCTCCAATCTAGCTCCTTATCCATTTTGGCAACGGCAACCTCCCCTTCAAGAGAAAGTCTCGATGAGTTCAATCAATAAGGGATAAGACTTGTATATTTTGGACCCTTATTGAAATGGACTCATCTTCTGACATATTTCTTTGGCAAGTTTGTCCAAGGAATCTATTGTGTCTCTACTCGGAACCTTATAGATAGTAACTGAATCGCCAACTTTTCATGCTCATAGTAATGATGAAGCTTGGCTTGAGGACTAGGACCCCACAATCGGATGACCAACCGAGAATCTCAAAGATGTTGATGCTCTTGACATGATAGTGATGGAACTGATCAATCAAAGCCTCATACTCGCTTCATTAGTGCGGGTTGGAAAGATAGTATGAGAATCTCATCATCATATTTGGAGTTAGAAGAACTATTCCTACCCCCGCTTTCGGAAGAGTAGATCATGGTGCTTCACCTTTAAGAAAAGAAGACCACCATCAAAATACATCTCCCATCGGCTTTTGCCTCCCCTAAGTTCATGATTTGTTCATTGGGGAGATCTTCACCAAGCGAGAATCAGAAGTGGGTGTTGCTAAGAAATCTAGTGCCCTTTTACACAGGGTACAAATGTGATATCATAGAGTATCATCCAATGAGCCAAACATCCAAAAATTGTTGGTCGTGTCATGAGATACTGTAGTGGATTAGTTTGAGAGATCAAGTTTACCTTATGAGAAAGCATTGTCGTAGCTTGAAAAGATCAAAGCTAGGCAATGTTTCTCAATAGGTGGATAGTTTGCTTTAGAGAGATCGATGGTAGTAGTAGAGTGCTTTCCTTCCCTCATCATTGGCATGGACCAAAGAGAGCACCGAGGATTCATCCAATGCAGTATAAAGGATCAATCCCAGATGCTAGAACTAGCTTCAAGGCGATTCTTTGATGTCTTGAATGTGGCACTTGTCCTCCCACTTGAACTTGACATCCTTTTTAACAAGTGCTGAGAAGGACTTACATCTCCTTGATAGGTTTGAGATAAAGTGTCTTAGAAATGCCAGCCGTCCTTGAAAGGATCTGAGTTGAGTTAAACTCTTAGGAGGTGGTATTTCTAAGATAGCTTTGATCTTTTCAGGATCTATTTCTATTCCTCGATGTCGAACAACAAACCCAAGAAATTTTCTTGATGTGACTCTGAATGCACACTTCATGGAATTCATCTTGAGGTTATATTGTCTTAACCATTCAAAAACTACTCTCAAGTTAAAGAGATGGTCTCTTTTTCTAAACTCTTGACTACTAGATCATTAGCATAGCAGTAAACCTGATGATGGATGATCTCATTGAAGATCTGAGTCATGGCCCATTGGTATGTAGCACCGCATTTTAAGGAAAAGGCATGACCCTATAAAGAGAAATTGATTGAGGTTTGAAAAATAGTGTTTCTTTCATCTTTAGGAGACATCCTGATTTGGTTATAGCCAGATGATCTATCCATGTAAGAGAATACTACATGAAATGAGGTGATGTCCACCATTAACTCTGGTATAGGAAGAGGAAACTCATCCTTAGGACATGCCTTATTTAAGTCCCTAAAATTGATGCATATGTGAATTTGGCCATTCTTCTTCTTAATTGGGATGACATTACCTAACCAAGTAGGATATTTTTCTTCCATGATGAAACCAACATCAATTAGTTTCTTAACTTCAGAAATGACCTATTGTTCAATTTCTAATCGCATGCGTCTAGGAGCTTGCTTAATAGGGGTAACATTAGAGTCTATTGCTAGCTTGTGGACTGCTACATTAAGAGATAATCCAAGTATTTCTTCATAACTCTATGTGAGGAAGTCTTTAAACTCAGTTAGTAGCCTAACTAAGTCATCCTGTGAAAGGGCTTCTTGATCTTCAGTACCAATGACTTGTTTCCCTCTATCTAGAGGTGCTGCCCTAGGAGGTAGAATCTTTCCACTATGGAGGTTGCCTCTCTGAATCTCTAGAGGCAAGGTGGTGGCTCTACCGCACTTGTGCTCACTCACCTTTTTCCTATGGGACTCTCAAAATCGAATGATTCCAAGTCTATCTCAAGAGCTGAACCCATAGTTTTTATAGTTGGAAAGTCCAACTCTGAATTATAAAGAGGAAGATCAAAATTGTTATAGTTAATTGTTGAAGAGTTATCGTTAGAATAGAAAAGATAACTCATCGGAAGAGACAGATGTAATTCAAATCGCTTTATTCTTCAATTTCTTGGAAGTTCTTGGGGTACAAAGTAGAAGTCAAGTAGAGTGAGTAGTAAGGGTTTGACCCTTATCTCGATACAAGAGTTCTACTAGTAGAAGAAATAGAAGAGCTAGCTAAAATGGTAGAAGTCGCTGATGTGGAAGCTACAACTGAAAGTTGGAGACTGGACACGGTTGGTGGCTATGCTAAGGGGCTATCTCGGGCTATCAAATGGTGTTGCTGGTGCTACTCCCACTTTCCTAGCACTGACAACTTGCAAACCATCCTTGGTGTTGGAGGTTTGAGTGACTGGGCACACGAAAGCTTCTTAATCTTCTAAATTATTTTCTTAAAGGTTTTAGATAAAGAAATGTCCCAACCTTCTTTGGTTTTGTAGGATCACTTGTATCCCCAAAGATTACCCTAATGGAACTGGAAGGTTGTTCCACAAGGTATTCCTTTGGAATAGCTATAGCACCGTTCTTGAAACTATGTTCAAGCCGGTCCTTGAATGTAAAGCAATCCTCCAAATGTGGCCTAGCATATGGTGGTAAGGGCAAAAGTTTAGATCATGACTTTTCTACTTCCTCAGTCTCTAGGCTCGGTAGCTGAAAATCAAGTTTCTTTAAGAGATTCTTAAAGATTTTCATTACCTCCCTCTTAAAGAATAAGGTTTGTTTAACTTATCTAAAAGAGTAGATGGACCATAGCTACCTGTGGATATGCATGCTCTTGTTGGTGGTATGGCGATGGCTATGCTAGTCATGGAGGTGTGGAGGCTAGGCTACCTCGATGGTGGAAAGAGGTGAGGCTCGAGATTGTAGTCTCGGTGCCTAGTCTGGGCTTCCCCTTGTCAACTACATTCTTGCTCAAGTTTCTTCTCGTAGACTTTCTAGGATTTTTGCTTGGGCAATTGATCTGTAAAAGGCAACTATTTGGCCTCTCTTTATATACTAGCCGCCTTGTTGATTAGCTTCTCAAATATCTTTATGGTGAAGCCCTTAATTATGAAGGTGATCAGGCCATAGATATTCTTCAATAGAATCTCAATGGCATGTTGTTCAGACAGCTGTGGTTCACACTTCATACTCATGTTACGCCATCAAAGAATATAATCAACAAGTGACTCACCGAGTGATGTTGGGCTACAATGAGATCACCTACAGTAACCCTTTGCTGAGCTCCAGCAAATCTCTTGATGAAGAGTTTCTCTAACTCAGCAAATGTCTTTACTGAACTGTTGGGTAGTTCAACATACCTCAAAGTACCTACTAGGATTACAAGAGTCTAAAGAGTAAAGCATCGCTACCACCTGCATTGCAATAACTGGCCCTAAAGTGAGCTATATGATGCCTCAAATTCCCACTACCATCGAAGCTCTTGAAGAAAGGAGGCATGAAACCCTTGGGATACTAGATAGCATCAATTCCTCTGGGTAGGGTCTACCCTTTAGAACTGATGATCCTCCCTGGGTTTGAGCCAAAGCTTCCTTCACCTATTACTCAACCATGGATTTTAGATCTTTTTTATGTATGGACGTACTATCCATTACCTTCCTATACATGTTAGTGCTACCTTGCTCAATGGGAGGTAGAGTCTTAGCGGGTCTAAGACATGCACTAGCTGACATTATTTGTGTGGGATGAGCTAGAGGGCATGCTTACGACACTGCTTAACAAGTCACTGTTGTTGTGCCATCCTATCAATCTTTCTTTCACTTTAGCCTTAGGTGATGTGATTTATGGTGTCTCCTTGATCAACCTCATCACCTTCCATGGCTCTTGCTCCCTAAGAAGAGAACCTCAACCATGCATACAGCTGAATCCCCATTAAGTCATCTTCATTGGGATTGAAGTGACTCTTTCTTCATTAGACCATGCCTAAGATCTCCTTTTCTCCATAAAATAGTGTGCAACTATCTCATCTAAGGATCAATCTAACTCAATAGGTATAAAAGTTTGGGACCGGTGTGATCGATATCATGCAGCAGGCACCTGGCGGGAGTCAATCGTATGCGTACTCACTAGAAGAAATGATACTCGGTTGTAATGGGGGTAACAATCCTAGATGATCCTACCTACACTGAACTATCATCTAGAATATCTATGATAATTATCACCATTTCTGCATCTGGCTGTATGGGCGGAGTTGGAGAAGGAACAACCATGATGCTCTGGGGTCATCACTCCTTACGCTGGTAGAAGGTTGGCGAGAGCTCATCCCTACCACAATGGGTGGTGTAGGAGGAGTAGGATTCCTTGGTCATAGCCGGATCACCAACGAGGTATATTTTTCCCCGTATGTAGCCTTCATGGCCTTAGATGGAATGGGTGATGCTGAAACCTACACTTGCGATCGTGAATGTGGGGTAGAGCAGTGGTGTGGAGACTCCACCGACTCTCTGTGCACCAAAACTACCCTCCTGTGGTGGCTTGTTCCCGTAAGGAGAATACTATAAGTATGGTCAGCACGAGTAGCGCGCCGAGTTGAAAAATCAACCAAAGCAGAAGAGGTTGGCTGACGGCTGAACCTCCGTCGCTCTCTACTAGTAATGTGTGATGTATGGGCCTCACGGGCCCTCTCTTGATGGATCTTCCTCCCGATGACGGGATAGCATCAAGATCGAACCGGTACCGTCGACTACATGCTACGCCTGGGCGTAGAATAGATCGCCCGGCGCGTCGATCTCCTACTTCTACCAACGGATGGTTGTAAATGCACCACTGGAAGAGGCGACAAATGGATCCTCACGGCATCCCTCTATCTGATCACGAGAGAGGATGAAAATTGGTTTTTAACGGTGGTGAAGTGATCATGGGAGACTCATCCATGGCGTCTACTCCCTCAGCTCTGCTATCCAGAGTGTGGGCTTGTTTGACCATATGGTTCTTGTTCCTACATTAGGTGCGAGTAGGATGAGAGGAATGTGAACTACACCCGCACTCAAATGTCGGGGAGGCAGGCCTTAAAATTAGGGGAGCCTTACCCTTGAATGCAGATGGTAGGTGCTTGCCCTAGGCAACATGGGCAACTCTGGGACAAGCTGTGGAGCGGATTCCAATACTCTTTGACTATACAGTCTGGAACCACCTTTCCTCTTCAATGAGGAACATCTGGTCAAGGTAAATCAATCGATGATTTTGGTCACCTTCTTCCTCGTGGTGAGGGGAATGCCTCACAAGTGATCTGGCCCCACAAATCCTTGGCCAAAGTGGATCAATGGGTATGTGGTCCAAAGGGAAATCACTAATCTAAAGCAATCCATCTGAGGAAGGTAAAAACAAATTTGAAATCATTTACTTGTAGTAAATGGCGAACTATCTTGATTGAAAGAATCAATGAGAAATGAACTTGTCATTTTGTCTCCATATTTTTTTTTTTTGAATTTTGAAAATTTGAACCCACATCCAACAACTTGGAAGTGTTAAGTGTTTCAATTTGAAGATTGATTGAAAGAGGAATTTGAATATGAATCCAAACTTCTTTATTTGTTGAAATATGGATTCAAAATTTTGATAGGATGCTTCCATAGGTTCATTTATGTTTTGAATTTGAATTTTGTGATTTTGAAGGACCCTTTCCTTATGTTAAAGTAAGGGTCAAATTGATTTTGTTTTGTTTGATTGTTTTGGAATTTTCACTTACTTAGCAAACTTATGTATGCTAAGCAAAGTAAAAGTGAATGTTTCTTTTAAAAAAAAGTTTGGAATTCTTACTTAGCAAATTTAGGTATGCTTAGTGAAGAATCCAAGCATATTTTGTTTAATTTTTGAGAATGGGATCCATAGCAAATTTAGCTATGCTAAGAAAATCCAAAGTGTTTCATTTTGTTTGGAATATTTTGATTTTTTTTAAAGGTAGGATCTAGCAAATTTGTATAAAGGAAATCTGGTTTTGTGAGGAAATTTCACATAGCAATTCAATGTTAAATGAAATTTCAATGGTGTTTAAGTGATTCATTTTTTGGTTTTGAAAAAGAAACTTTTAGCAAATTTGGTATGCTAAGGAAGAAGTTCAAAGGTGTTTGATAAATTTTGTTTGCCTTTGGAAACTTTACTTAGCAAATTTGGTATGCTAGGTGAAGTTCAATATGTTTTGAAAATTTTGAATTTTGGATTTGGAAACTTCTTTAAAATTTTGTATGTTAAATGAAGTTCCAAATTGTTTGAAAGTTTTGAAATTTTGGATTTGGAGACTTCACTTAACAAATTTGGGTATGTTAATGAAGTTCCAAATGTGTTTAAAATTTTTGAAATTTTGGATTTGGAGACTTCATAGTAAATTTGATTATGCTAAATGAAATTCCAAATGTGTTTGAAAATTTTTGAATTTTGGGATTTGGAGACTTCACTTAACAAATTTGGGTATGTTAATGAGGTTCCAAATATGTTTTAATTTTGAATTTTGATTTGGAAACTTTACTTAACAAATTTGGGTATGTTAAATGAAATTCCAAATGTGTTTGAAAATTTTTTGAAATTTTGGATTTGGAGACTTCTTAACAAATTTGGGTATGTTAAATGAGTTCCAAATGTGTTTGAAAATTTTGAATTTTGATTTGGATACTTATTTGAAAATTTAATGAGGTTCCAAATGTGTTTGAAAATTTTTGTTATGATTGTTGATTTTGATTTTGATTTGGAAACTTCACTTAGAAAATTTGAATATGCTAATGAAAAATGTTTTAATTTTGAAATATGATTTGGAGACTTCACTTAAAATTTGGGTATGTTAATGTTCCAAATGTGTTGAAAATTTTTGAAATGATTGTTGATTTTGAATTTTAAATTTGGAAACTTACTTAATTTGATTATGAAAAATTTAAAATATTTTTTTGAAAACTTCATTTAATAAATTTGTATTAATGATTCCAAATGTTTTTTGAATTTTTTTTTTTTTGGAGATTCAAATTTGAAATTAGTGTTAAAATTTTGAAATATGATTGAATTTTAATGTTTTGAAAATGACCTTTCATGATCAATCTTATTTTTTGAAATTAAAATTTTTTATTGCTTTTTTTGAAAAGGAATTTAACTTGAAATATGTGTGAGATATGCTCAAGTGGGGTTTCTAAATGATTTTTTATTGGAATGAAATCTTTGATTAATAAATTTTGAGTTTATTAAATGAAATTCATGCTTTTGAAAAGTTTAATTTTATTTTGAACTTTCTATTCAATAAGTGATTGTATTGAAAAAAAAATTTCATATGTGCTTTTGAAAATTTATGATTTGATTTGTGATTTTGATTGTTCATTTTATTTTGAAATCATCAAAGTGAATTTGAAAGAGATGTTCATTTTTTGGAAAAATTTATTAGTTTTGTTTTTTGAAAATCCTACATGTAACAAATTTAAATGTGAAATGAATTTGTGGAAAATGTTTTTTAAAGTGCATTTTGAAAGGTGGTTTTTGAAAGAAAAAGTTCTTTATGAAGATTTATTTATTTTAGATGAACCTTTCCTTATCAAAATGATAAGGAGGAGTCTTTAAAATTTATTTTTTGATCTTTTCATTTTACCCATTGGAACGGTTTTAAGAGATGAATTAAAAATGTAGTGCTAACAACTCAAGAATGAAATGAGCTATTAAAAGATAGTCTTGGATTCATATCCTATAATCAAAGATTGATTTACCAAAGATGGAGAGAGGAACCATCCCAGATTGTGAAAATCTGGAAATTACATTTGGAGTCACCAAATATGGGAGAAAGAAAAGATAGTTCATCTTTGAAATTTAGTAAAATACATGTACTTATTGTGATCTGTCAAGAAATAGTGTATCTAGAGAAAGTCTACCTTTAATGGAACCAATCACCTATAAGGACTCTAAGGATGATGGGTCATATGTACCGAGATTCTTCCCCTACTTTACATGGAAAAGTAAAGTAGGTTTATTTTAAATTTTCATTAGTTAATTACATCCAAGGGATCCTTGAAAACTCGATTAAGGTAAATGATCGTTTTTGAAGATTTTATAAGGATCAATCAATTGGTTTGTTTTTGAAGATCAAATGGGATTGATCAAAAGAGGAGTTATTCAAAGCCAAAATGGAAGATAAGTAGGAGATGCCTTGATGCTAAGCAGCATCCCAAACTATCTAAATTGGGCTTTACATTTTAATTGATTTAGTTTGTTTGAGTTTACATTTTCATTAGAATTTTAGGACTTAAGATTCCTTAACACAAGATTAAGAAAATACTAAGAGGTGAGGAATTATCTTATGGCCCCAAAGGGAGAAGCAACTCATAACCTAAATCTAGGGAGCTTTGAGCAGCCATAAATCTAAGATGAAAATGGGTAATTGGTTTGCCTCCACAAGAGAGGACAAACCACCCACTTGGACTTACAACTACTGGGGTGGCCAACTAACTCCTCTATGATTTTAAATACATGTAGGCAAGTCTTTATGCTTATGCAAGATAGCTTATTATTTAGAAAGAGACTAAGTCCTTAAACTCACTCCTAAAGAGACTAGATCATGTAAATGGGGCATGCTTCAAATGACCTAATCTAATGCAATTCAAATTTCATTTTATTTTTATTTTGGACAATTATTTTGACTCAGTTAATAGGATTTTATATGCATGAGAAATCAGATTATTGGCCAAAATCAAAAAGGAGGAGGTGAGTTTTCAAGGTCAGTTCTCTGGTGGAAGCCCTCAATCAAGAGTGAAATAAGATGCATTGCATGATATTATAAAGAAATGCTAATAAGGGTTGCTAATTCTTTTATCTTGATTTTAAACTTAAGCTTTAGGTGAGGTTATGAGTTGTTTAATTTTATTTGAGTTGTTAAGTTATTTTCCTAAAGAGCCTAATCCACATCATCATACATGAAGAAACTAGAAAAATGCCACTTAATGCAAAAATAAACAAATCATCAATCAATTTATAAAACTAATCAAGAATAAAGGTATTTGTGGTTCCCAAACCTAAAATATCAAATATTGGGTAATGAGCTCTACCCTTATACAACCAGATTACAAATGAATTAAATTATAATTTAAGCAAGAATTCATTGTTATGGGGTCTTCAAGCTTTATTCTTTCTTCTTTCTTCTTCTTCTTTCTTTCTTTTCTTCTTTCTCTTTATTCTTTTTTATTCCTTCTTTGGATGGTTGGAAGGTGGATGCTCCAAGGCTTCACATGGTGCATAAGATAGGATCTTATGACCAATGCTCATCCTAATCATATTCCAAAATCCTAATTATATAAATTTTTTACATGAAAAAAAGTGGAAATCTAACTAACAAAATAAAAGGTTAGCACACAAATCCCATGTATATTGGACTTATCACCCACACATGGGTGACTAAGTCCATGGATTAGATATAAAGCAAAAGCATTTATATTTTATTTATGATATAGCACCCCTTAAGCAATCCCTACAGAAAGAATAGTTAGACTAAGAATGTCCTACCATTCATTCTCTGAGCATACACCCCAACATCTATATAAAACATATATCATAAAATAAACATCAAATAAAACCTAACTAAGGCTAGAAGTGGTGACTTAGGCTAATGTGTGCTTTGAAGGTTTATGTGGTATGCTTAGTAGGCTTTATTAAATTTTCTAAGTGTGAAAACATGTTCAACTTAGAGGAGGGTTTCATTTAAGTTGTTTAAGTATTTTGGGTTGATTTTATTTCATGTTTTAATTTGGTTTAAGTGAAACCTATAATTAATTACTAAGTTATGAAGAGAGAAGAAGAGAACTTCTCTTTCCTTCCTAACAAGTAATTTCTAAAGTGGATTCACATTTTAGTTTCATTTAGGTGAATGTTTTGATTAAATCTTTTAATTAATCCTAAGTTTAGATAAACTCTAAACAAACCTATTCAAAAGAAAGGCATTTTAAGATTAAGTAAAATGAATCAAAACTCACATAACACACATCACTTCATTTCTTTCCCAACATATATAACATGCATAACACACTTTACGATGCATGCTAAGTAATCCATTTAAGAAATTTTAGAATTTTAATATGCATGATTTTTCTTAAGTAGAAAAGGTTTTTTTATCCAAAATTTCACATACATAATGAAAGTAAGAAAGGCATAAGTGAGTACAACATCATTATTAACCAGTGGTGTAAGGTACAAGACCTAGTTAGGGATACTTAAAGCTTCACAACCTCAAGGTTGTCCAGACTAATATACCACTTTCCTTAAATACAAGCATGCATATAAAAGAAATGAAATAGAAAAGGAAGATGCAAAAGTTGTTTAATAGATTTATTTTTATTTATGCAATTTATGTATGTAGATGTAGGTAACCCTCCTTAGATGGTAGCATGGGGATGAATAGGATATGAAATTAGGTGAGCATTGGGTCCTTTTCAAATGAACCTATATCTCACCAAAATTCCTATACAAAACTATGTCAACATAGGAAAGAAAGGAAACCTATACTAAGCATACCTTTATAATATTTTACATGCAAGCTTATAATTAAAGTATACGTAGCATACCTACAAATTTGACATTTCTTTTGTATATTTTTGAAAATAATTTAGATTTAGTAGTGATAATAGCCACTCATATTTTACTTTAGCCAACACATGCATTTGACATAAAGTAAACAATTTCATTTTAAAATTTGAAACATGGAATTATGAATGCATGAAAACATGACACTTAACATGTTGGGAAAGATCAAATAATGAAAGCATGTAAACAAACTTTACTTAAATCCTAAAGACATTCTTATAGAATAAGAAAATTTAGAATAAATCAAAGTGAATTTCAAAATGATTTTGTTTAGTTTGAAGTTTGATTTAATTTTGAAAAGGTGAGATGAGTTTGTTGTTTCTAACCCATTCCACATGTGTTTTGATTTTTTGTTTAATTTTTAGGTAATTAGATCCATTTTTAAGTGATTAGGTTAAGTATGAATTAAGCTTAATTACTTTACCTACACCACCTTAGAAAAAATTAACTAAATAATTATGAATGAGATGACATAAAATTTAAATTTGCAATGCACCTAATAATGAAAAGGCTAATACAATTTGGCTTACAATTAAAAGTTAATTAAGCTAAGGGATTTAGCTTAAGTAATTTTAAAATACCCTTTCACACTTGTGAATGGGATTTTGATTTTCTTAATTGAACTTAGGTTATTAAACACCTAAGCATCTATCCAAGATAGATATATTAAGTTCTAAAACTTTTTAGAATTTTTGAAAATTAATTAAGGGGATAATTAATGAAAAAATTTTTAATTAAAGGGATATTAAGGAGAGAAAAGGGGGTTTAGGGAATAGCTTAGGGGAAATGCCTCTAAATTATTCCATAAACCTCTACTTCTATCGACCTTAATCAATTAATCATGGGGTAAATCACTAATCATACCTAATTATTAATTACATGAAAGGGGTAAAATGAGATAGCAATTTTTCCAATTTACTCTCTCAAGAAAAATTAGGAGGAAGTCATCCCTAAAATGAACCATTTGAGATTAATTGAAAAGAGATAATTAGCTAATTAAGATTCCTAAAGAAACCCAAATTTAGAAAAAAAGTAATTCAAAATCCATTAAAATCATTTTAAAATATTCTAGATAATTATCTTTCCATAGCATTTTTTTTAGATTTTTATGAGTTATGAATTTTAAGTTCTCTAATTAATTAAATTAATTAATAAACTAATCCCTATTCATGCATGGCGTGGGTCAATGCTTTACATTGTGTGAGGGGACAACAGTTGTCACATAAAACTGCGCTTATATTTTATCAAATCGGATGGCTGATTTCCTGGTTTAAAATAGATAAATGGATTCTAAACATGTTAAATAATCTCAATCATCCATCTAAAATGCGGATGGATGGCGAGATGAGCGTTCTTCTGATCAATGGAGACATCCATGATCTGGGAAGATCCAAGCTCGATTGAGCATGGAATGAAATTGTACCCACACCATCTAAGCAATTATAAACCTATCCAACAATGGATTTTACATGCCATGAACATTTCTTTCAAAGGACCAACACCTCTAAGCTAAGTGGTAAAATTCCATACCTCACCGGAGGTGATCATGCTCGAGATCGATGAGGTAGCTTAGTGCATGGAGGCGAAGCCTATTAAAATTCCTAAGCCTTGGGATTGAGTGGATCAATGGATGGACCAACACCACTTCACTTGGGCTTTAGCTTTGATCCAATTGAGCTCTTCCTTGCCTTTAGAACTTCAGAGAAAGCTTAGGCCAATTTGACTTGACCCTTTGATAAAGTGTGCATGAGAAATTGGAAGGAGATCAAGTGTGGAGAAAGTTAACTATTCACTTTACCTCCCTTCATTTTTGCACTATGCAAAACTAAGAAAGAAGAATTCTAATTCTCTCTAAGAAGCTTAGGAATGCTCTAAGATGGTTGCTTTGGGTTCCTAGGCTTCAATCGACAGGGAGTGAATTAAAATTCCATTGAATTGGGGGGAGTATATCTCCCCCTATGGAAATCGGAAAACCATGATCATTTTGATCCAATTGATATTAGAGGTTGTATTTATGTTGATCTTTGCACATAGTCGCTTTGAGGCCTTGAATGGGATGCCAACCTCCCATGTGCATCAAATTGAGCTTAGGAGGAATTTGAAAACTCAATTTTAGGCTAAGTGGTCGGGTTTGGTCTAGGGGCCAAATGGGCTGACCCAAACCCATTGGGTTGGGTGCACCACTCATCACTAAGTCCCCTTGAGCTTTTAGGAAAGCCTCAAGTGATTGTGAAGAGGGTATGACCAAAATACCCATGTCTAGCCAAAATTTGTTCTATAGTATAATGGTCATTTGCTATTTTTCACTTTGGATATGTATGTTGGAGAGAAATTAGGTTTTGGCCAAGTTTCATTGGATTTGGAATCCATTTGATAGGGTTTGGCTCATGTTGACCCATTTAGGTCAAAATGGGTCAACTTTGGTCAAGTTGACCAATAGGTCAAATTGGGTCAAACCAAGGGTTGGGTCAAGTTCATATGACCATTTGAAATGTTTTGGTGGCTTTGGTTTGATTCAATTTGGTATATATTTTGTTTTGGCTCATATGACTTCATTTAGGTCAAATGGGTCAAGTTGACCTATTTGACCCATTTGACCTATTTGAGATAGGTCAAGGGTAGGTTTAGGTTTGGTTAGTCATATGGAGTGGATTGGTATCTTTGTTTCCAAGAAATTTGGGTTAGGTTCAATTTTGGCTCAACATGACCCCTTTAGGTCATATTGGGTCTAATCAATTGGGCTAGGTTGGGTCTAGTTGGCCAAATTGAGGCTTTGGTCAAGTTCACAAGTGATTTGGGATGGACTTGACCCATTGGTTTCAAACAATTTGGCTTAGATCAGTTTTGACACATTTTGGCCCTTTAGGTCAAAATGGGTCAACTTTCAAGTGGGCCAATTGGGTTGGGTTAGGCTCAAATGTTGGTCAAGTTCAAACATAAGTCATGAGTGAACTTAGATCAATGGTTTCAATCAATTTGGCCTATGGTGGATTTGGCTATGTTAGGTTTCATTTTTGGGTTATGTTGACTTGGTCAACCCTTAGGTTTGACTTGGTTTGACCAATTTGATTGATTGATCATCCCATGATGATTGTTGATCATGATGAGAGGATATATGAGATCCAATTTGGTTAGGATCAAAGTTGGCATAAGTTTTTTCTTTGGGTCAAAGTGTGGGTCAAATGGCTTGGTCAAAGCTTGATTTGAAGTTGATTGATCTTGTATATGGACTTATGATTGAAATATAAATCCATTTACAAGTGGTTTGAAGTCAAATGGGTTTTGATCCATTTGAAAATTTCATATTCAAAGGAAGGATATGAAAGGGTTTTGATTTTGACTTAGGTTTTGATTGTATGATTGAAGTTTGGATTTATATATGAGCTCATGATTGTAGGATTGATTGAACCATGAGAGAAAATCAAGGGCTTGATTTGAAAGTGATTTGGCTAAGTTCAAGATTTTGACTTGAAAGGCTTAGATTTTGAGATTTGAGTTTGATTTTGGTGGTTTTGATTGTTTGAATTTATATTTCATTTATATATGTGAATATAAATGAGAATATAAATGGATCATGAGAAAATTTCAAGAATTTGAAGTGGTTTAATCATGATTTAGGTTAAATCCATTAAAGGGAATTTAAAGGATTTAAAGAAATTTTTAATTTGAAATTTAATTTTTGAATTGGATTGGATTGATTTATATTTATATTTCATTTATATATGAGAATATAAATGAGGATATAAATATGTTTTGAGAAAATCCCATGAGTTTGAATAGGTTTGATCAAAGTTTAGGTTAAATCCATTAAAAAATTTAAAGGATTTTAGAATTTCAAGGATTTTAAATTTGGAATTTAATTTTTTGAGTTGATTTAATATTTATATTTATATTTCATTTTATATATAATATAGAAAATAAATAAGTTTTGAAAATGGTTTGAATAGGTTTGATCAAAGTTTAGAGTTGATTTTGGCTAAGTCCTTTAATAGAAAATTAAAGGCATTTAAGAAAATTTTCATGAATTGATTTGGAATTTTGAATTTGAGTTTAGTTGGATTGATTTTAATTTATATTTCATTTATATATGAATATAAATGAGAATATAAATGAGTTATTGGAACATCTCAAAGATATGAATAGGTTTGAATCATGATTTTGGTTAAGTCCTTAAGGGAAGCTTAAGGACTTAGTCAAAATTAAGACTTAAATTTTTGATGGATTTTGATCATGGGTTTTAATCATGGATTTCAATCATGGAGTTCAATCATGGAGTTGATTTGAGTTTGAAGAAAATCAAATAGAATTGATTTAGAGTTTGACTTGAAAGAAGAAAAGTGAGGAATGGTTTAAGCTAAGGGTAGGAAATTTTAATAACACCCCTAAGGCATGACCTATTCCTCTGGCTAACTCTTCTAAGTCTTCTAGGGTTAGGTTAGAGTGTCCACCTAATCACTAGGTGTGTCTTAATACTAAGGAACTCTTACAGTCTAAGAGAAGTCCTATGTCTAAGATGGGGGGGTGTTGAGAGCTCATTCTAAAATGAGGTCAACAACTCAAACAATCTAGAAATGAAGAAAAAGTTTGAATTACATGTGCTTGTTGGGTTCTCTTCTTCTATTCTAATAACTCTTCAAGTCTAAATAACTATAATAATTATGATCTTCCTCATTGAGTTGACTTTTCAACTGAATACTACGGGTTCACCTCTTGAGATAGACTTGGAATCATCGATTAGAGTCCCATAGGAGAAGTTGTAGGTGAGCCTAATGTGCGGTAGAACATTCCATTACCACATACAAGAGATCACCAAGTCAACCTCAGTGGCAAGGTTCTACCTCAGGGTACCTCAAAATGGAGAAATAGTCATTGATGCGAAGATCGAGAAGCCTTCCATAAGATGCTCCACCCATATGCTTGTGGAAGACCAAGAAGGTGGGTGTAACATCCTTTCTCATCTAAGAAAGGTGCCATCTAATCATAACATATATGATGCCCTTGTCTTATCCAAAAAGATGAGAGAATTACTAATTAAGGCTCTCCTTGATCCTAAAATATATGCTTCGGTGGCCTATAGGTGAGGAAGCATATTATGCAAAGAAGCCCAAGGGATCACCTTCATAGATGAAGACCTTCTTCTTGGGGACTTGGAGCAGTCCCTCTACATCCGCGGTCGACATGGACAAGTTCAAATTCATGTTCTCATGGATTTGGGTGCATGGGTCACATTATGAGTCAAAACACCCTTACCTATTTGAAGATCA